>JAXQQM020057769.1:0-106011 GCA_034641835.2 Pinus albicaulis | reverse complement strand
CTGTTTCTTCCAGCGAATCGCCAATTGTTGTCCTCTACAACAACCCCCCCCATTTCATATAATTTTTATTCACAACACTATAATATGAAATGGGTCCCTTTTAGTTTTAATTGGTATCAACTTTGTATTATTCAAAGAGGTCAAAAAATGAAATGAAAACATTACAAAGTTACCTTTTTGACAAACCAATAATGGCTTTATGATATAAATAATTAAATCTTTTATCATTGCGATAAAGCGATCGCAAGATCGCATATCGCAATGACAAAGGAGGCATAACTTAAAAACCATTGGTTTGCTCCGATGCGATAACACGCAATAGGCGATTGGCGATATACCATGCATGCTTTTAAAAGAGCCCCAGTTAATGCTCCCGATGCGATGAGATATCGCTATCGACGATCGAAGATTCCAAGAGATGCCAATATAACAAAAGCGCCTTTCGCCCTGATGCGATGCGATAAAGCCAAAAAACACGAACTTCAAAAAGTTGTTAAAACGGGGATATTACGATTAATTCGTATTAAAGGCCTTATCTTTCTAATAGAGATTCACCTGCGCTCAACCGCCAAAACGGCCAAGGCACGCTTAAACAAATCATTCCACCAATAAACGATATGATGGACATTTAAAATATTGACAGGTTCTTACGACCATTTAATGAAATAGTAAGTCTAAAATCTTTTCACGGATTGGATCCACGGCCACCTTAAGTTAATTCTTCATCATGCATTAATCAATATATTTCGCCCGTATTTGGTTTTCACTGCCAATTCTCTGTGTTACGCTTATTTTTACTCCTGTGCAGAATTCTTCCAAGCTAATAGATGCAAGCAGAATGGGGAAGAAGTCTAAGAAAACTGCAATCGCTTCCGCTTCGCCAGCCATAAGACAAGCCATCGCTGATCCAAGAAATAAAAAGAAAGGATTGATATCTGATACTACATGTTCAGGCCTCGGCAAAACTTCTTGGCAAAGTACCTATAATTTGATAGAAGCCGAAGAACCTGAGGTGACAACAGTACAAGCCACGGTAGGTGTGACTCGAAAATCTGAAGGTACTTTAAAGGACTTAGCCGACTCTTTCCTTCATCGGATAGCAGCTCGGGAACAAATTCTCCCATATACGGATGTAGTAAGGTGGGCAATTGAGGAACTCCCAATCACAGACAGAACCTTCTGCACCAGAGATGGGAGAATCTTCGATTCATTTCAAGCTAATGATTTGAGGCAAATGTATCATTTGCCTGAGCCAGAGAAGAAGTACAACAAGGCATTTCTGGAGAAATTCCGAAATGAGAACGAAACTGAATCCGAACCCATTCGGAATTGGAGGCAGAATCCGGCAACACACAAGCATAAATCTTCCGGTATGTATTCTATTGATTCTCTATGTTCTCCTTATTGTTATGCTGGGATCATGATGTGTAGATTATGGGGTTTGCACGACTCCTCTAATTTCACTATAGAAATGGTTCCTTTGATGGAGGCAGCGTGTAATAGTTAGAGTATGGATTGGGAACTATCTTGTCAGATAAGTTAGCTCACAGCGATTTCTGGATTGAAACAGATCATTCTTGAAAGGCTTATTCCCCATTCTACTACGGTATTATATCTGGACACCTGTGTTTTGAGTCCCGAATTTCAGGTGCTGGTGGAGGTGGACTCCATAGAGACCCCTTGCCCATTCACATATACCATAAATTATGTGGAAAACCTCCTATGTTTCCATTTATACAAGTTTGCAATGGCTTCCATATTTACCCATTTCATTGCTCTATTTTTGTCCTTTTGGCACCAAGATTTCTGGCAGTTGAGCTCTTCATTTAAGCAGCATAGGAGATACTTTGGAAAATTTACTTATATAAGAATTTTTGGCAGCCAAGCCAAACCTCATGTTCTTCCTCTCTACATACCTGATAAACTGCTGGCAAGGGAGATAGCCTATCAAATTATTTCCGAGGGCGTTACACAAACTCTAAAGAAAAATAAGAAGCAGGTCTGGCCCTCTTTTCCTCTTAGATGTGGTGTCTACACCTTGAATGATCTCAAACATGCAGAGAAAGAAGCTACAAAGATGAAATCATTAACTCTAGCAACTCTCCCTAACAGGCAATTTGATCCCGACAAAGTTGCCTATAATGCCCTTGAACAGGCCAAATTGGCAAAGTTTGATCATAAAGAAGATATGTTTGATGACCTGTTCTCCACAACCGAGTCAATGTCCCAAGTTAGATTGTTAGCCCGAATGAAATATCAAGATGAAGGGTTAGTTGAATTCAACAGACTTAGAGAACAGAGGTTGCAAACTCTGCCCCTAGATCTGTTAGCAACAAGCCCAGCAGCAGGATCAAGCGAGCCTGAACAGCGACATACTAAGGAACCTCCGGTTATAACAAAAGAACAGGAGAAAGTGCAATAGGAAACCCAGACGAAAGAGCAGGAACAGAGCACCATAAAGGTAAATGAAGGTACTCAAATTGATCCCAAATTGCTCCAGGAATGGCAGCAATTCGATTCAATTATGAACAATCCTGAGGGCTCAAAGGAAGCCGAAACATCAAGAGTAGCAGACACACAGGAGACCATTTCAAAACAATTTCCAGGTGAAACCAGCGGCCTACCCAGTTCTAAAGGAGTAGAGATAATCCCAAAGGATCCCTCCGATCAAATTATTTTGCAGATAGAAGAAATTCCTCCCTTGGATGTCTTCTATAGCCCGAAACACAAAGCTGTGGTAAAACGACAAAGGAAGAGGAGAAGAACTGATCAGCCTTCCCTATTTCCAGAACAAACAGTGACGGGCAATATAATTTGGAAGGAGGAATTTGACCCCTCTGACGACCTAACAAAACTATCAGAATTTGCTGGAGCCTATTCGGCAGCAACAATAAATAAGGCATCAGAGGTGAGTCTTTTATTAAAAACAAAAGACCAGGAGATTTTCTCATTACAAGCACAACTATCAGAAGCACGGCAGCAGGCAGAGCAGGCAGAACTGCAATTGTTAACACAACAGCAAACCAATAATCAATTAACTCAACAATTGCAGGAGGAAAAGCAGAGGATTGACCAGAGTGCAGTCCAGAAGCAGAAAGAGTTATCAGAGGCATTGGCACAACTCAAGACAACCAATGAAAAAATGCTGAAGATAAAAGATGAGCAGATTGCTCAACTATCAACCCAGCTTGAGAAAACAAAGAATCTTCCACAGGTAGCTGAATTCAGGGCAGAGGCAGTGCAAATAAACAAAGCATTATTAACACATATAAAGCTGTTATGTCAACAAATCGCCCAGGCAGAACCTTTATGTGACTCAACAACATCTCTAAGTGATAAATCGGCTGATGCTAGAACAGACTTCGAGCAGGCCGATGAGACATTGACCAATTATCTTGAGTGGCAAGGTACTGAGGAAGGACAGTCAGCTAAATTTCCAAAGATCCTAGAATCACATAAAGAAATATTATTTATGGAATGGCAATCCCAGTTAATGAAAGCAGAGAGGGCAGTTTCCAGATGCAAATTAACCACAAGTAATTTGGTTGAATTTATTAATGACACTCTCTACTTATCTAACATGATTTCTCAATGTACCCCAGGTAAATTGACATCAGCTAAAACATTGGAACAGTCATGTTACCCAGAGCTGGAGAAAACTGGCAGATTAATCGCAGGAATTAACAGTTTGACATGGGACACCTATTGGATGTTCTTAGTCAAACCTTACAGCCAGAAAGCCACCCTCAAATGCCTCTCAGATGCAATCGGGTGCATCATTCCCGAAATACAGGATGCCACCTATGATGCCCAACTCAATTCTCGCCTTAACCGACCACCAGAAGTGGAGCCGATGCTTGTAATATGCCAGCTCAGGACTAAAGACGAACAGCCTAAGTGATGAATCATACTGCCGATTACCAGATTGCCATAGAAGGAGATATTCCAGATCAAGTTACACCAATTTAGTAGCATTTTAATTTTGTAGTTTGTTAGTTTAATTTAGTATTTATAGACCCTTTCATGTATTTGGAAAAGGGGTCGTAAGTTTTGTATATGACTTAAAAACCTGAAGTTGCACTACTGTACTTCAGGCGTATTCTTTTATGAAACTGGACCAATTATTCTAATTTTGACAAGGAGGCTTTTATGCAAATGTGCACTACTGTCTTTGTGTGAAAGTATTTTTGCGTTGAAAGAAGAATTTCAAATAGCGATTGATATTGGGGAGTGACTCGCAGCTCATATGGTATCTATGTCTGAATCCATTCTTTTTATATGAATTGTTGTTTGATCGCCTTTGCTATGATTGAATATATGTATGTGTTCTAACAGTATTTCTGTATTCATTCCACTATTGGATGTTTATGGTATGCTTTTCTTTCAATCATATATATGTCGATGATATAAATGATAAGTGTAGCAATATTGCTTTAATCGCTTTGTTTAACTATTTAAGCAAGGTAATCCTTGAATAAATTAATGTCCGTGTCTATTAGATAGAGTCATCTATATGCCTGTCAATAGACATAGATCATCAAGCGCTACACTTCAAAGTACAATAGTTCTCGGGATTAGTGGTAGTTATCTTATTTCACTGATAGATTAAGTTATTCACCTATCATTAGATTAGACAAACAATCATTCATCCACCCCTTTTTATTCATTATTGGGAAACTGGTCCCATAATATCCAGTCGGAGCCACCATTCCAAACGGAAAAGGAGCTGTATTAAGGTCCGGACCGGGTGGTTATCCCCCAATGTTGTTGCAGCGATTTTCGAGGCATCAATGTAATGACATATAGAGAAGCTTGTATCAGGAAGAAATCTAAACATTTTTTCATACCAAGATCGAGGAGCTTGTTTAAAACCACAAATATTTTTTGAGGTGGAAAAAAATGTTGAATTCACTTTGAACATATCCAATATGTTATTCCATTTAGTGAATGGATATTAAATAAAATTTTACACACACACAAAAACATACCATAAACACAAAAAACCAGACATGGCATAAAAGGCCACAACCTTGTTGTATTCCTCACATTCTCATTATTAAAACAATGATATAATACAAATATAAATACAAGAGGAGAATGTGTATCGAGATAGTGAGTCTATATTGGACACTTTGGTTGAATAAAAATCTCAACCATACACCAATCTAGGAACCTGGTTAGGTGGAGAGAATATCTAGGCCTAAACCGATTCCTAATTGAGAGGAACAAACTCAATCTAGAAAATTAGGAATAAATTCTTAATTTTCATGATTTAATTAATTTAATTATTTTTCTATTTATAATTATTTTCTCACATGAGATTGAGGCTAACATTCCTCCTCACTATAAATCCAAAATAAGAATGAGGAACATATTCCAAGTTCTTATGCTAAAGTGTTGATCCTCAAACACATTTCCTAAAAAACCGCCAAAATTGATGTCGAAAATAATCTAAACCGAAAAATATCATGAGTCACCGTAAGTGTGATTCATATCTCTGAATTTTTTCTTGACAACTCCATCACATGCCAAGCTTCAAAAGGATCCAATTTTCCTTTTCTTGCAATCAACATCCTTTGCCCAATGACAAAAATCGATGACACTCACTATAAATTTTCTTGTCCACCGAAAAAATATTGAGAACATCCACTCATGCATTTCATGTCAAAAACATCTCACCGGCTACTAGATGTTTTCCCTTTATTGATGATGTCAAAAACAACTCACTTATTCTTTGTTGATGTTTTCAAAAACTACTCAATCGCCGGTGTTGAAAAAACTACTCATAGTTGCATTTGTCATTAAATGCCCACCGGAAAATTTGTTGATGCCGGCGCAGCTGATGAAGACCCTGGCTGGCTTTTATTAATGTTGTTGAAACTTTCATTATAACAACCACCTTCAATTTTAATATCATTTCCCCCATCCTGTCACCTGAAAGGAGAGACAATCATCATCATTTCATTTCAGAACTCCCCCGCGTTCAGGTGTAGGAGAGTTTCACCATATTCATTGTAATGGAAAATTTGTCTTCATGTGAGACTGAATCCATCAATAAAAAATAGACACTTGTTTGACTGTAGATGACCACTTCCAAAGATCAATCCATGCATAATTGATCTTCACTTTTAATGGTTTATTTCACTCGCTGTATATTTCTGATAAATTATTTTTCTTGCCACAATAGTGACAACGATGGAGGTAAAAACATGTACTCTCGATATGGCCTTTTAACTTATAATGGTTACACTTGTTATGATCATTGCCTAGAAAGCCTGCGGTTACAAAATGCACTAGTTTTGAGTAATCTAAAATATAAAAACTATTGACTTTGGTGTAACCTAGGCCATGTCGATCTTTGTTGAGGGAGATTTATTTCCAAGGTATGATCATTTTCTTGGAAATATCATCATATTTTTGTGCTTCACACCTACTGCTACCTCCGATATGTTGAGTTGGATTGATTAAATCATCTGTATTACAAAAATCATCAACCATTTAAATTCATGATTCATTTGTTTGACATGTTGAATTAGACTGATCAATTTGATCTTTGGTACAACTCAATGCATCATTAAGTAGTAGAACTGGCTAGATGAAATCACTTGTGTCATAGCTGACATCAAATTGATTGATCAGATGTTCTGTGTCACAACCTTCATCACTATGTTGAATAAGGTCACTTGCATCACAACTTTCATCAGATGTTTGAATGAGGTATTCGGTGTTACAACTTGCATCTACCTTCTTTGTACAGCGTGCATCAAGTAGATCTTGTTTTTCACCTAGTATTATTTGGAGTGCATGAATGAATTTTTCTTTCATCTCAAGCTCAATTTGAAAGTCGTTCACTACTTCTAATGTGACGTTCATTTTCTCGCTTAAGTTTTGATTCTGCTTCAACTTCCATTCCAGTAACTCAATTGTATTTTGTAACTCATGATTGCACTCTTTCAGCTCTTTAATTTCCATCTCTGCACTTTGAACACTTTTACCACTTTTTCCCATTTTTTCATGCTCATTTGTACCGTCTCTCTTGATTAGGTGTTGCTTTAATTAACTTCACACTGGCTTTAACTTTCTTGATTGATTCCCACTCACTTGAATAATTGAATACTCATATTTGCCTGTAGTAGATTTGAACTTGTTGGTTATTTTATTTAGAGTTGAAAATCCCTCACTTGATGGTTTTACTTTGTTCAATGGCGCTTTGTAATTCCTTGAATTTACTCAGTTGATTGTGCTTATTGGTAAAATAAAGGTGTCAAACACTGTTTAAAATGCACCGAAGAGAAAAAGCTTACAATTATTTTAATGACCGAGATAAAATAATAAATTCACTTGGCTTAATTTGACTCAGTTGAAGAGAATTGACTCACTTGTCCTCCTATCAATTCAAAACTTGGGTGTCCGCTTCAACTGAGAATGCACCATTAAAATTCAACTCAAATTGATTACAAAATTTACAAATTTTGATTTTCAAGTTACTCAAATTGTTGTTGATGTCGATCATGTAGACTTGTCTCAGAGTGCTTGAATTTGTAGCTTCTTTAACTTGATTGCTTTGATTGAATGACATGGAATGTGTCTATGGATAACCTCTTTATTAACTTGATGTGTGTTGCACAAATGCACGTGATTTTTTGTGCTTGATAATGCCTCTTGAAATACTCTTTGTAGCGATGTGATTTATTTCATTCTCTTACTTTGAACTTAATATGTGTTCTAGATAGTTTTAGTGTCAAAACTAGACAAAAGAAAAAATCATTATCAAGAATCATGCACCATCATAGACACACTCATGGTGTACCTAATATCTCCTTATTCAATTTTGGGCAGCTCTAGGACACTTCAACACCACAAAAAATATGTCTTTATTAAGTATTGAGCACATCAACATTTCATCTTTACAACATCATCATTGAAACTTCTCAATACCAAAGTTATGAGAACTCCTTGGAGTCAAATTTTCTTAAAAAATAGCTCAATCTCTCTCAAAGTAAAAGATTACTTTGAATAATGACTTTCTCCTTCTAAAAATATTCCCTTATCACTCCAAATTTACAAAAAAGTTACACTTATCACTCCAAAATAACTTATTACTCCAAAGTTACAAAATTTTACAAAAGTAACTACAAAACACAACTTTCCAAAATTCACCTTGTCACTCCAAATTACAGATTTCAATCACACCAAAAAAATCACAACTTTATCCACTGAAATAGAAAATTTGAAAATATAATAAAAAAAAAAATCGACCTTATCAGTCCATTAACATTAATCCCTTTCTAATTTATTTTAAACTTCCATTTAAAATAATGGCATAAAGTAAATTTGTTTTTAAATTAATTAAATTTACATTCACTTAAACAGTGAATGAATCCTTTTTTTTTTGAATAGTTAAATACGCTTTACACCATTCAAAAATATTTCACCTTCTAAAATTATTTTGGAGAAGTCAACGATAGTATCTTTGAAATGGATTGCTTAGTTCCCTCATGCTACGAGATCTGATTTTCACTTAGTCCTTCAATGGAAATATTGAAATATCCTCCCGTCGTGATTGTCTGAGGAATAAGTAATCTAAAAAAGTGTGAGAGCTTGTTGCACTCTCACACTCACAACCAAAAAGATTATGCTGCATTCAAATCTCAAATTAAGAAGCTTCAATAATAGTGTCATTGCTCCACTGCACTCTATTCTTCCTCTCAAGATATTAACACAACTTCCTTAGCTACATTTCCCCCAAAATATCACCACGTATTTATCCAACTCATAACTCTTTTTTTAGCATTAAAAATGGTTTTATTTTAAGAAAACATCCAAAGGAAACATTTTGTATTTTTATGCGTGCCGCACACAACAACTTCTTCCACAATGCTTCCAACGTTTTGGGACAAACAATGCTATCAATATATAGTACCTCACAATTTTTTTTTTTATGTCATGGGCTCTTCTAACAACATTCCCACTGTTAGAGCATTGCGATCCTACAACAAGCCACATTGCTCCAGAGTCTATGCATTACTGCAACCTACACTCTCCACCTCTGCTAAGCTCCTCCACCTCTTTCTAATGCATCCTAAGCAGCTCTAAAGTGTTCCTCCTCCAAAGCATTTGTTGTGGAGAGCCTTTGCTAATGCTGCATGATTTCTACTTGGATGTGCGTGCAACGTTCTGCGCCGTCCAATGTCCTTGCTGCTCCCAGCATCTACACTACTTATCCTCCTTACATAGAATATATTCGATGCCATAAATACAGTCTCCTCATGGCTCCATTATAAAAACATTATCATTGTCATAGGTCCATACGACCCTCTACATCTCCTAGCTACATGCTCTCTACCCTTTGGCCATAAATTTGTTTACTAATAATAACATTTTTTGTGGACTTCGCGTGGATATCTTGGCTGAATAATTCCTATGCATACAAATAAATTTTTATTTGATGAATCTAAAGTTCAAAATTAATCTCATCCTTATTATAGATCCATATTCTCACTGTAAATTGGGAGGTATGTTTTTCTTGCCTTTAGTAAAAACAAATGTAAAAAATCCATTTCTTGATTTCAAATCACGAGACCATCACACAATTCTAAATTTTTTAGAGCAATACATGTGATAGTCAATTTCAAAAAATAATGCAATTTAAATGATAGATATGAAACTTTAGCTACGTGTTCTTGACAAGAAAGTCTGATATCTCAATGCCAAATCTATAGCACCAAAATATCATATCTTCATAGAAACTCCTCCACACTCAATATTCGTAGTTTAAAAGAAAATTCACAACACCAAATTATGATATTTAAATAGAAACTAGTTGACACCCAATTATGATATTTTCAGAACAAATCCTCACTCTCTAGTAGTGATATTTTATGAAAAAATGCTAAAAAAAAAATTCTAATCTCTGAACAAAAAATCCCCACATAAACCTATTGTGGCCAGCAACAACCCCCCTTTTTATTTAGTATTATCACTAATACTAAATAAATGAGGACCCTTAGTCAAAAAATTTAAAAAATTGATTAGTGCTTGTATTTACTTTTCAATAAAACTTACTATCATAAACTTAGGATAATATCCCTTGAAAAATCTAAAAACTTAAGTTTTATGATAGGATAGAATAAAACCATTCTTTAAATAAATATCGCATCGCAAAAAGGTAATGAATACCTCCTTACAAGCGGAATTCTAAGATTGCGAGATCACGATACGAAACTACACATTAAAAGAACATTCATCGCATCGCATGCTTCAAATGTCATATCTACACTAAACATCTCAAAACCGCTGATATGCGATGGCATATATCGTAAATCACATTTTGCAGAAAAACACATTAACGGAGATTTGTCATTTGCTGCGATCCAACTATTTTGCGATATTGCGGTATTGAGATATTGCAATTTTACGAGATGGCGATCTGCGATATTGCGAAGAAAATCGTAGATCGCGTTATCGCAGATATTTAAGGCTCATTATAAGAAAAAAATCTTTCCATAAACTAAGACCTGGTTATGCGCTTTAATGTTAATCAGTGAATTGGGTGTCAATCATTAATGAAATATGGTTTCGTTCTGATCGAAGAGCTATTTCACGTAAGGTGGTATATTTTATATGTCTTCGGCATTTAAAACTTTCCCGTCACCTTTTTCTTATCATTATTCTCACTTAATTCGTAAACTGCAGGAGCGAAGAATAGAGAACTATGCAAAGCAATATTCAGGGTATTATTGGAAAGAAAGACAAGACTCTGAATTCTGAAGACAAAGAAATGATGCCCTTGTATAAAGACACCACCTGTAACAAAGATGCTAGTATTACTACTTGGGAAGGCATGTATAATCTACTTGAGGAAGAGAACCCCAGAGTAATGGAGGTTATAGTTACAGTAGGACTTCCAACAAATGCAGATAGTATACCAGAACAATTTGATTGAAAAAAAAAACAGCTACAGGTTATGCAAGAGATGCACAAGGATGATCCCAAGCTTACAAAATTCATCACATAATCCATTTCCTTAAATGATCAACTACTATAGCAATAGGAAATATTATGCCAAAGAATATTACAGTGTAACTCTTATTGTGAAGAAACTGATAAAAACAATAGTCATGTCGTAGACTTATGACATGATTATGATTTAACTGATAAAAGAGTTACTGACTATTTGGCTTGGCAAGAAACAGAGGAGGGGAAAAGAGCAGATGCACCAATAATCAATGACAATCACAAAGAAATGCTCTTTAATAATTGGGATGCACAAATCAGGAAAGCAGAGCAAGTGGCAGAAGAAGAAGCCATAGCAGCAAATAATTTTATTAATTGCATAAATGAAAATTTTCACAAGGAAAATTTGATCTCAGAAACTACTCCAGGGTATCTACCAAAATCACAACAACTACAGACAGACTGGAGACAGAAGGCTCAAGAAAAGGCAGAATCGATTAAAAGGTTAACTAAGTTGAATTGGGATTCTTACTGGGCGTGTTTGGTAAAACCACACAGCCAGTGCATGACTCTCAAATGTATCATCAATTCTGCCGAGAAGATGGTGCGAGCTCTTTCCGATTCCGTTTTCACAGGAAAATTAAAGTCAGAAGTCGGCCAGCCAACTCTTCTCAAACAAATGCTGAAAACTTGCAATTTCAAAGAACAAATTCACAAGTAGTTAGTTGTTAGTTTTAATTTTAGATTTAGTATTAATTTTTCTTTATTTTTACCTAAAAAGAGGACGGTCATTTAAACCGTATCCTACATTTTTGTAATAAATTATTTTTAGATTTAGTTGGTAGTATTTAAACCCTTCTCATGCATTTAGAGAAGGGTCCTGAAATTTGTCAAGAACTTGTCCTCAGAACATGCATTTTTGCACCCTCCAAGGAGGTTCTAATGAATGAATGTAACAAGATTTATTGATATCTATGTTTAATATCTACTACTGATGTTGCACTTTTGTACTATTATTGGATGTTGGATTAAGAAGAGATAAGTCATTATTGCTTGAAGCTCATGAGTAGAACTAGTTATAAATGGTACTTTTATCTCTTAACTATTTCTACCTCTGTGTTAAAGTGATATTTATGTTCAGTTGTTTATGTATTAATGCTTGAATGCTTGAGTTATCATTTGGCACTTTTGTACGGTGATAGCTATTTGTTTATGCTTAATATATGAGTAGCTTATTATGCGATATGTTTTTCACAACTGTTTCGTCTAACTTTTTATACGAAGTGGTTTATCTTTATTGAATTCTTTTCTTATAACAGTTGAATGATATTTATTACCAATTGTTATTTGAAATCATTTTAGATCGCATAACGGAAAGATTACATCCCGGGTTAGTTTAGAATCAGATATTTCTATTTATTAGAATACAATTGCATGTTATAGATTAGAATTAGAATAAAAGCATTTCACTTAGGAACTTTTAGAAAAGAAATATCAATTCTCAACACACACACACATATTGGGAAACTGGTCCCATTATCCCCAGTCGGACCCACTATACCAAACGGAAAAGGAGCTGCCAACCAAGGTTCAGACCGGGTGGGTATCCCCCTTGTTGTAGACCCGATTTTCGGGGCTTCAAAATATTTGGCGCTAGAAGGAGGGCCTTGAACTATGAATGGAAAGTAAGTCAAAATCTAAATACCATTCTGAGAGTAAATTTCCCTCACCATCTCCCCCGACTTCTCCATCGCACTTAGAATCTTTAAATCTAGAGCCAGCAGTCGAAAGAACAACAAACACTACCACAAACCCTGAATTTTCAGAAGAATCTACTATTGAACCTCCTAAAGTTGAATCTTTGATCCATAAACTTCAGCGATTTTCAATATCACCTCAAAGATCTGATAAATCTCAAGGCAGTGTAACTTTGAAATATAATCATGCTCATCCTCTTACCAGATTACAGAGCGAAAAGCTTGGCATTCAGCCAATTGAGTTACCTCTACCTACAAGGAAGAGAGCAAGGAAGTCACCTGAAGGGTCTGATAGCGAGACTCTTTCATCATCATCATCCATCTCAACCTCTTCACTATGAAGTCAACCATCCACCCCTCCACTTCAAACTATTGTCCTTCAGTCCACTGGAACTTCTACATCTCCTTCTCAAACATCTGGAATCGTAATATCCTCATCTTCCCAACCGCAGGGATCATCTTCTGCACTTTCTTCTGTTATTAGTTCAGCGATGGCCCAATCTCCATGGAATAAATCAGGGGTAGTCTTAATGCCTGCACCCTTGAGTCAAATACCAGCCCATCCTGAAAAATGGTTGCCTAAGTTTAATCCTGAAGCAGGCATGCTAGCAGAAGAGCATATAAATAACTTTTTGATTTCCATAAATCTCAATGGAGTTACTAATGAAGATGTTGTCGTCCGACTTTTTCCCTATACTCTACAAGGAGCAGCCGGATCATGGTATTTCTCATTACCGTCTAGATCTATTACTAGTTGGGATATCTTCCAAGATCAATTTTTTACTAAGTTCGGTGATGACCGGTCTACAGCGACACTGATCAATGACCTGTCCAATCTTCGAGCTGAGTCAAAAGAACCTATCAAGGATTTTAATTCACGTTTCAATAAACTGTTAAATAAAATTCCTACTGCTTCCAAGCCTAGCGAAGAAGTGCAAAGTGAATGGTACATCTCTGCTTTACCATCAAATATAGCAATCTTCATTGATAGGGCTAACAAAACAACTTTAGCTGACAATATGAAGGAAGAAATATCATTAGAGAAACGTATCATTGCTCTAGAAAAGAAAAATGCTATAGAGGAACGAAAATCCAAGAAGGTTACTTTTAAGGAAGACCCCAAGAAAAAAAAATCGAAATATCCATTCGATTTAGAAGGATTGCAGAAAGTTCTGAATAACATGTGCAATGAAATGGTTGACATTAAGAAACAAGTGGCAAAAACATCTTCTAAAAAGTCATTCAAGCCTTATAGAAGAAACCCTTCAACTGATTCAAAGCCACCAAATGCTATTACAAATTTTGAATTAGAAGAAGAAGAAGAGGAGATTTCTACTGAAGAAACTACCGATGAAGAAGAAGTTGTAGAGGTACAAGGTATGTGGGATTTCATCCTCCCAGATGAAGAAGATCAAGAGGCATCTCCGGTTAGCACTCGAAGTAGAAATAAACTTGATCCTCCTCAACCTACTCCTAAGCTAAAGAGTGCAAGCTCAATGACTAAGGATAAAGTTGCAGCCAAGAAAACAACATCTAAAGCAATTCAAACCAGCCCAGTCCAAACAGATTCATCAACTCCATCAAAAATGTTGATCATTTCGGATGAAATGGAGTATAATATCATAGAAGACATGAAGAAGACTAGGGCTAACATCACTTTTTATGAATTGAGCAAGTTAAAACACCAACAAAAGGTACTTTTGAAAGAATTACATGCTGTACCAGAAAAACCTTTGCCCGATCCTGTAATTTCTCAAGCTTCCAACGAGATGGGAAGACCTCCAACTAATGCGATTAGTAAAGTTGATCTAGAAAATATCACTTTAATTGGAGGAAGGTCGAGATCTCATACTCCTCCATTTCTTCTTACTTATGAAGTTTTCAATAAAAATTTGCATAATTGTTTAGTGGATTTTGGAGCTTCATCTAATATTCTACCAAAATCAATATGTGCAAAATTGAACATTCAACCACAAAAATCTGTTGTGCGCATAGTCCAGCTAGATCGATCGCAAGTTGAAGTGATTGGCGAATTAAATCAGGTTACCATAAGGCTGTCATCTAATCCAAAGGTATGTCAAGTTATCGACATTTTAGTTGCAGATATCCCAGAATTTTATGGCTTAATTCTTAGCAGAGATTGGTCAGAGAAACTTCATGTATACTTTGCAACTGATTGGTCGCACATGTGGCTTCCTTACAATGGTAAACCAAATCAAATGAAGGTTGAGCGAGAAAAACATCAGAAATATATAGTAACAGAACTGGAAGGAGAAAATGAACCGGTAGCATACGACAATAATATCATTGGCAACTACTCAGTTGATTCTTTCTTAGGAAATTTTAATGCTCATACTTCACCTTACTTAGAACATTCTGTTTTATCTCAAATAGAAATTTTTTCTCAAACAGATAGTTCTAAATGTATTAATTTTATAGATGCTCCTGTAAATAAATCTTTATTTTGGAAGTTATTTTTTGATGGTTCTAAGTCTAATGAAGGAGCAGGAGCAGGATGCGTGTTGATTAGTCCAGAGGGAAACAAAATTATGCTAACTTGCAGGCTCGAGTTCGATTGCATTAATAATACCGCAGAATACGAGGCTTTAGTCCAAGGATTATACAAAGCAATTGGATTAGATATCAAATATCTACAAGTTTTCAGAGATTCTGAAATTGTAATCAGACAGGTACACAATACTATACATTGTTTATCAGGTCATTTAAAGCATTATCAATCTTTAGTTCAAGATCTGACTGAACACTTTATAGCATTTAATATTTCATCAATCCCCAGACTCCAGAATGCTAGTGCAGACCTCCTAGCTAACGTAGCTTCCAAGCTCATTCCTTCAGAAGACTATAGCCCTGATCGATTTTCAATCGAATTAATATTTAGACCCTCGATTCCTGATAACATTACCAATTGGAGGATTTTCAATGATGATCCTAATATTGTAAGCTTCCTCACATCTGAAGGATCTTACACCAATCAGATAATTGATGAAGACCAACATGACAGACAATTGCAACAAGATAGCACTAATAATGCTATGCCAAAGTCAGTAGTCAAGTTAGAAGACCTTTATGATTTGAAAGATCGATTCAAAATATCTACCAATTCAAAACTGCAAAGTTCAACTTTGAATTATGAATTAGTAAATCTAGGAACTGATACCAAACCACAAAATATCAACCTAGGCCTCGGCCTAGCTCCTGAAGAAAAATTAGCATATGTTCATATTTTGAAACAATACAAAAGTGTCTTTGCTTGGAACTACGATAAACTCAAAACTTATGACACTTCTATCATCCAACATACTATCCCAATGATAAACGATGAAAAACCTGTCTAGCAAAAGCTGAGAAAGATCCATCCCAATTTAGAAAACCAGATCAAATCTGAACTCAATAAGTTATTGAAAGCCAAAATCATTTTTCCCGTTCGACATTCTAAATGGGTTTCCAATATGGTTCCTGTTAGAAAGAAGAACGGAGACATTAGAATTTGCATTGACTTTCGAAATCTTAACAAAGCCTGCCAAAAAGATAATTTTCCTTTGCCTCCTATGGAGCAAATATTGCAGGCAGTCGCAGGATCAGAATTAATGTCCTTCTTAGATGGTTTCTCTGGTTACAACCAAGTGTTGGTCCATCCCGATGATCAATTGAAAACCACATTCAGAACCAAATGGGGCACTTACGCATATCAAAAGATGCCCTTTGGTCTGATCAACGCTGGTGCCACATTTCAGAGAGCCATGGACATCGCATTCAAGGGATTAGTTAACAAATCAGTGGTAATTTACTTGGATGATATAACTATATATTCCAAGAAATGAGGCAATCATCTTAGAGATTTAAAACAAATATTCCAATGTTGTCAAAGGTATGGAATTTCACTTAACCCGAAAAAATATTTTTTTGCATTAAGTGAAGGTAAACTTCTTGGATTCATAGTATCAAAATCTGGAATTCATATTGATCCTGACAGAATCAAGGAGATTTCCGAAATACCCCTACCTCACAACAAGAAAGCTATGCAATCTTTCCTTGGCTAGATTAATTTTGTAAAGAGATTTGTGCCAGATTTTTCAAGAATTGTATCTCCTTTACAAGCAATGATTAAAAAGAATTCAAACTTCAAATGGGGCCAAAATGAATATGAGGCATTCAATCTAATCAAACAAGCAATTGTTAATGCTCCATCTTTAGCAACTCCAAATTTTTCCGATCCTTTTATTTTATATACATTTGCCTCTGATAAATCATATGCTGCGATACTCACTCAAGCAAATCAAGACAAGGCAGAAGCCCCAATTGATTTTTTCAGTTCAAATTTACAAGGGGCTGAGTTGAATTATTCAGATGTAGAGAAACAAGCTTATGCTGTTTTCAAAGCAATTAAATATTTCAGACCCTTTTTACTTAAAACCCATACAAAAATCATAGTACCGTTTCCAGCGGTAAGAAATCTCTTAGTACAGAAAGATGTGGGTGAGAAAAGAGCCAATTGGATTACTGCCTTACAAGAATATGATGTAGAAATCAAACCAGCAAGTATTGTAAGAGGTCAAGGCTTTTGCAAAATACTAGCTGGGGCATCGCTTATTTCTGAAAAACCATCTGCAGAGATACAAATGTATGAGGTAAGCCTAAACGATGTTGAATCATTATATGCTGATATCATATTTTATCTAAAGAATGGATATGCTCCTCCAAATCTCGATTACACCAAGAAAAGAGCTCTAAGGTTGAAGGCTAAACAATATCATCTCGTGAATGATGTTCTTTTTAGAATGAATTATGATTCTGTTCTCCTTAGATGTCTTGAGAAATCTGAAGCTGAAAAAGTCTTGCAGGAACTCCACGATGGGCCAGCAGGCGGACATTATGCTGGAGATGCTACTGCACATAAAATCCTCTGCACAGGCTATTATTGGCCCACACTATTCAAAGACTCACATAGCTACATAAGGAAATGTCAAGTTTGTCAAACCACTGCTGGGAGACAAAAGAAACCATCATTTCTGCTGCAACCAGTCAAAATTGAGCAGCCTTTTGATCAATGGGGATTGGACATAATAGGTGAGATCGTTCCTCACTCTTCTAAACAACATAGGTATATCCTTACAGCAACTGATTATTTTACTAAATGGGTAGAAGCAGTTCCTCTCAAGACGGCCAATGCCGAGCATATCATCGAGTTCATAGATCAGTTCATAATCACCAGGTTTGGTTTACCTTCTGCTTTAATGTTTGATAATGCATCGTATTTTTCTGGTAATGCTATGACTGAATTTGCACTCAAAAGAGGTTTCAAACTTAAATACTCTGCCAATTATTATCCACAGGGAAATGGGTTAGCTGAATCTACAAATAAAAAATTAATCAGAATCATTAAGCGAACCATTGATCAAAATCATAAAAATTGGCATAAGTCTTTAATATATGCTTTATGGGCAGATCGAATAACGCAGAAAGCCTCCATTGGCACTTCTCCCTTTAATTTAGTTTATGGGAAAGAAGTGGTTCTTCCAACTCATCTAGCAATTCCTTCTTTGGCCTTAGTTCAATATATTGATGAAGCACCAACTTCTTCTTTACAACTAAGACAACTGGAAATAATAAAGCTGGAAGAACAACGAGAAAAGGCCAAAATAACTCATGCTCATCACCAAGCATTAGTGAAAGCTTCTTTTGATTCAAACATGATATCCAGAAAGGACTTTCAGATCGGAGATCTAGTTTTAAAATGGGACAAGGCTCATGAGGAAAAAGGGAAACATACGAAATTTCAACAAATGTGGCTTGGCCCTTTCCAAATCGCAGAAGTCATAGGTCCATCTACTTTTATGTTACAGGATTTAACAGGAAAAAGAGAGTCTTTACCTGTTAACGGACAGATCCTCAAAAAATATTTTCCATAGGAGATCATTCTTCTATTTTGTATAATAGTTTTCTTTATTTTCATAATAAAACCAGTTGTAAATGGTTACATTTGGAATTTACGAAAAAGATACAAATTCTCTTTTAGATTTTGTTTTTTCACTTGTATAAATAGAATTCTTCTAGAAAATTGATCATTATTATTGAAAGATACAGTTAAAGGCTTTAGGCCTAGAAATGATACTAGTTTCAACCTTGTAAATTTTGATAAAAAAGAAACCTTTAGTGGGAAATTGTTTTATATCAGTCTAATGAAAAGTATCAATAAAAAAATGAAGATTCTCTGTAGAAAAGTTCTTTCCAAAAAACTCTACCATTGTCGTCCAGAACTATCTTAAGGAAACAATGACTTCCTCCCTACCTAGGAAATTACAATGTTCAGGGAATAATCCAATGATACACTTTAACTTAAAGAGTAATAGGTCTCATCACGAGCCGACTTATCATGATCATAGATATTATAGCTTGCTGACTTTGCCAATACTGCATACCACAACAGGGCAATGACACAAGATTGTTGCAATCAAAATACAAGGGGTCTCATCACGAGCCAACTTGTTCAGCAAAGTTATAAATCAAGTGAATGGAACTGTCATAAATTGGCTACCAAACCAAGAAATTGTTATTTAAGGATAAAAAGAAAATAAAAACAATAAGTGTGGATATGGATTTCTCTTTGAAAATTGTATATTTCTCTAAGTAGGATACAGGATCATTGCTGGGTAACAGGTAACCCTGTCGAGGCTATAAATGCCTGCTGGTAGTAGAGGCTCCACCTACGACAAATGAGCATATTTAAAATTGATTTATAGAGAAGCCTTTGTTTTTATCTTTATAAACTAAGTAATGACTAATGTAGATACAAGGACTAGCTTGAGGAAGTAAACGGTCAAAGTTGAATATAGAAGAAACGAAATATCATTGATAGATAAAAGCATAATGTACTTTGTCTTTATATAATAAAGTTTGATTTTCCGAAAAATTTTCTATGTTGAAAGTTTAGAAAATTAAAATAAAAGCAGAGATAATCGGTTCTTCCGGGAAAGTGAATCGCCAATTGTTGGGGGCCAAAGAATAACCCCCCCCTTTCTTTTTTTTTTTTTTCTTTTTTTTTTTTTTTTTTTTCTCTCGTATGACTGGAGATTCGGACCTATCGTAGCGCTCACGTTGGGTTTATGCTCCATCTCTGTAACTCTGATCCGCAGAGTTTACCATCCCACTGCTACTGCTTAAGATCTTGGGCCCTCCGATTGACCTCCCCTTTATGAATCTGGTTGCCAGAGGGGTGGGCGCGGCCCCCCTTCCTCCCAATGGTCCATCCGCTGACATTTCTGCAAGAGCAAACACTTCTGCCAGGCACGGATCCGTTCCCATGGATCCAAACGAACCTATTTAGGGTGACAACACCCCTGCCGCTACAGACAAAAACGAGATTCATGTTGACAGCACTACGGCTACTAAAGACAACGCCTCTTACCAGCAAGCTTCTGCGGCACAGACAAAGGCGTCCTCAGCTACTTGCATTCCAAGAACCTCTGAAAGAACCAAAATAGATCTCCCCAGTCATCGAATCAATGGAAAAATCCAATATATGAGGGATCATGCGCTCATTGGAAAGTTCTTAGGTCTCTGGCCAACTGAAAAGGCCTTACAGGGGTGGATCATCTCCAAATGGAAGCCAAAAGGACAAGTTACTCTGCAGCTTGGCCCCAAAGGTTTCTTCACGGCTATTTTTAACTTCTTGGAGGATCGATCACAAATCTTCGAGGGAGGCCCATACTTCTTCAACTCCGCAGGCCTGTACCTGCGTGACTGGGTTGAGAGATTCAATCCGAACAAAGAGGATTTCACCTGGGCTCCCGTCTGGATCCGTATGTATTCTTTTCCTCTGGAGTATTGGGATGAGGAGACCCTGAGGGATATAGGCAATAGATTGGGAGTCTTCATCAAAGTCGCTGAGGAAACTAAACTCTACAGATATACCTCATACGCCAGAATTTGTGTTCACATGCATTTGGAAAAAGCTCTCACTGATTCGGTAAGTCTATTTCATGACGATTTTGAATGGATCCAAACAATAGAATACGAGCATGTACCCTTTCGTTGCAGGAAATGCCATGAACATGGCCATCTATTTAGGGACTGCCCCTTGAATACCCAAGCCAAAACTCCTGTCACTGAGGCCAGCAAAGATGCGGAAGGATTCACCAAGGTTGCTAGTCGAAGAAAGCATGCAAAAAAATCTCCAGTTGGGCACGACCCGCCCAGCAAACCGGCCACTCATAACAGCTTTGAAATCCTGTCCTCTCAAATCGATCAGACAAGCATTCCTCCAAATCCTTCTTCTTCAGATCGGCCCTCCACGTCTATAACACCCCCTCCTAAATCTTCTGCCCCGCTTTCAGCCTCTGATCTTGACAAGATCCCCGCCTCCTTCCCCACAGACAACACAAATCTAGATCCAGATCCAAAAGATTCAAACATGGATTTAGAAGCCGCTCTCGCTCTCACAATCCATCAAAAGAAAAGCACAGCAGAACAGAATCTATCGATGCATATGGAAGAAGAACCAGAGAGTATAGATCTGGGGGATCTGGACATCCTCAGTCTAGAAACAGCTTACAGAAAGAATACAATGCAATACCTCCTAGGCAAATTGAAAGTCTTGAAGTGGTCTTAGCTAGAGCTCAGCAACACAGATATCTTGGTATTCAAGCAAGAAGCCCTTGGGATGGGAAAAAGATACTGAAGGAATCAAAAAAACGAGGGCGCAAAACTGATTTGCAAAGAACCATTATAATTGGAGAAATTCTTGTGGACTCTGGAAGATTCCCCAAGTTGACCAAATTTTTCAAAACCCTCCCCCACAGTTCCTCATGAAGCTTATTTCATGGAATGTGCGAGGGCTCAATAGTCCTGCAAAACATAGATTCCTAAAAAACATGATACAGCAAGATAAGCCTTCCCTGGTCTTTCTTCAAGAAACCAAATGCAATAGCACTGCACTGGAAAGGATCCTAAATAAAGTCTGGTCAGGCTGCCGATCAGTCTCTGTGGATGCCTCCGGGGCATCAGGAGGATTAGCCATCATATGGAACCCTCAAACTCTCGATCTTCACGATTTTCACGCCTCTCACTTTGTCATTCAGTCCACGTTCCACCTAATCGGGATGAATATCCATGGACATCTCTCTAATGTATATTTCCCTCAGGACCTTCAAGATAATTTGGATCTTCTGGAAACTCTCACTGTTCTTAACTCCGACAGATGCTTCCCCCTTTGGTTCTGCGGTGGCAATTTTAATATCATCACAGCACTGGATGAAAAGACAGGAGGAAGATCGAAGTCGGACAGTGATAGTATAAGCTTTAAAGACTTCATACACAGGAATCAGCTAATGGATCTACAGACAACAAATGGCATGCATACATGGACTAAAAAAAGGAGAGGACCATAGCACATTGCCTCCAGGCTGGACCGCTTCCTAATGACGGACAACGCCATCCATCTCGGTGGAGATTTCAGCGCCTCAATCTTGCCCCAAGTGGGCTCCGACCACTGGCCTATAATGCTCCAATGGACGCAACCAGGCTCCAGGTGCAACAGACCTTTTCGTTTCGAGGCATTTTGGTTCTCACACCCCAATTTCAAAGACATTGTCAAAGACGCTTGGATTTCCTTCATTCCCCCTGAAGGAGCCAAGATGTTTCGGTTCCAACAAAAACTAAAAAACCTCAAAAAAGCTCTCAAATCTTGGAACCGCACTCATTTCGGCAACATTTTGGATCATCAGAAAGCGTTGGAGCTGCAAATGAAAACCCTACAACAGTGTATCATCTCTGAAGGAAGAACAGAAGGACTTGCGCAACAGGAGCAGGATATCTTCACCAAGATTGAGGCAAGGCGGCATCAAGAAGAGATATTGTGGCGACAAAAATCAAGGGTCAGATGGCTTAAGGAAGGCAAGAAGAACACCAAGTTCTTCCACAGATCCACCATTCAAAGGCGAATGCACAACAATATTGCCTTCATCAACAATCGACAAGGGGAGCGATTGGAGCAGCATGAAGACATGGAACAGGAACTCAAAGAGTATTTTCAGGATATCCTTCGGCAGCCTCAAGGTTGCAGAAATTAGGCCATACGATTTGTTACGCAACACATTCCAAAAAGCATTACGGCAGATCACAACAGCAAACTTCTACAGCCAGTTACACTGCAGGAAGTGGAAGATGCCATGGCCCAACTCAAGGATGGCAAAGTGCCGGGTTCAGATGGCTTCACAGCCAATTTCTTTCATGATTTCTAGGAGCTTATAAAAATAGAGGTCTGGGAGTTAGTGGAGGAATTGCGCACGATGCACTGGGTTCTCCCCTCCCTCAACACTACCTTTTTAGCATTGGTTCCAAAAACGGAAGATTCACGCACTCCTGACAATTTCAGGCCTATTGCGCTCTGCAATGTTATATATAAGCTTATCTCAAAAGTCATAGAGAATAGGCTGAAACCTCTTCTCCCTCTCCTCATCTCGCCGGAGCAGACAAGATATGTAGAAGGTCGCCAGATTCTGGACGGTATCATCCTCTCCCACGAGGTGATACACTCTCTCAAAATTCTAAAAAAACCAGGTATGATTTTAAAGTTGGATCTTTCAAAAGCTTTTGATAAACTCAGTTGGTCTTATATCAATCAAATTTTATTAGCATTTGGTTTCAATGCCACTTGGACCCGTTGGATATTGAACCTTATCTCCTCTCCCAGTTTCTCCATTCTGCTCAATGGTTCTCCCTCCCCGCCCTTTTGTCCCTCCCGTGGCATTGGTCAAGGGGACCCTCTCTCCCCGTTCCTCTCTTTCCTCATGGCTGAGGGCCTTAGCCACCTTCTTCATGCTAACATCTCCTCTCACACCCTCAAGGGCATCTCCCTTCATGATCAACCCCCCATCTCTCATCAAGAGTTCGTCGATGACAACATGCTCTTCGGTCATCCGTCTGTTCAAGAAGCCTCTGCCTTCAAATCCTTGCTTAATCTCTTTTTAGAAGCCTCTGGCACCACCATCAATGACTCTAAATCCCAACTCTTCTTCTTCCATACCCCCATTCTCACCCAGTGGAATATAGCCAGAATTCTGGGATTTCCAACAGCAGTTCTTCCTTCGAAATATCTTGGAGCTCCCCTCTTAGATACTGCTATCAAAAATGCTTCCTGGCGAACCCTGCTTGATAAACTAGATAACAAGCTTTCATCCTGGACCTATCGATCGCTCAACATTGCCAGCAGGCTTCTCCTAATCAAATTTGTTCTCCAAGCAATGCCTCTATACTTATTTTCTATATTGGCAGCCCCTAAATGGGTTCTTAAAAAAATTCGCAATCTTCAAAGAAACTTTCTTTGGGGTTCCTGAGGACTCAACAAAAAATGGGCTCCAGTCAAATGGAATGATGTCTGTCTTCCAAAGTATGCTGGGGGTCTTGGGCTGCGGGATCCCCTTCACAGCAACAACACCATGGGAGCCCGCATCTGGTGGAAATGGGTCTCCAATGCTCAATCTCCTTGGGCTCTCCTCTGGAATGCCAAATATGCTTCAGGTAGTCCACCGGAGGCTCTTATTTGTTTCAGCTCGACCACCTCTGGTTCTTTGATTTGGAATGCAGCAAGGCAACACAGCACTTTTATTCAAGCGCACAGTTTCTGGGAAATCCACTTAGGTACCTTGGCAAGATTTTGGGATGATTCCTGACAACAATCACCCAAACTTGCCTCCCTTTTTCATAAACCCAACTGGCAGGATACAATGAGGCACAATGAACAAATACTTGTCCATCAGTTTTGGCAGCAACATACCTCTCATGGCTTTCAAATTTGGAACCCTGTTGAGTCCTAGCAAGCCAACTGGCAGGAGGAAACGTATAAAGAAATAGATCAGGAACTTAAAATCAGAAAAATCAAAATCTCTGATCAACAGGATAAAGTGCGTTGGGGATACACTCCAAAAGGGATTTTCACGACTAAGGAGGCTTATCAACTGCTCTTTCAACCCATGCAAACTACTAAGGACCAGCTTTGGGATCAGATTTGGCAACCAGGAATCTGGTCCAAAGTCTCAACTTTCCTCTGGCTTTTAAGAAAAAAGAGAATCCTCACTTGGGATAATCTTCAAAAGAGAGGATTTACAGGACCTTCCAAATGTGCAAACTGCAACCTTCATATAGAGACCATTACTCATCTAATGGATACATGTCCTCTCGCAGATCAACTATGGGAGCAAGCCGCTCAGTGCAATAGAAGAACAGGTCGATCTAAGGGAGACATAGTAAATACCATCACGAATTGGCCCCGGCATCCATTCCAAAGTCTATTTCTGAACTCTCTCTGGCACCTCCTACCGGGCTTCATTTATTGGATACTCTGGAAAGAGCTTAATAATAGAATCTTCAAAGATCACAGTAGGTCTCTTGATACCTTGTGGACACTTCTTAAACAATCACTTCAAGAGAATTTAGCACTAAGACACTGGCATGATTCGGAAATGCCAGCCTCTCCTCAAGAAAGCCACATTTTGAGGAATTGGAATCTGGTTCTCACCCCTTCCACCCAGGTCAAAGCCACTTCTTCCATCCATCTGGATTCTCCCCTTTCCTGGTCTCCTCCTGCCACCCATCCCTACAAACTTAATTTTGACGGAGCAGCTAAGGGCAACCCCGGGCCTGCTGGGTATGGTGGCATTTTCCGAGATGCTGCTGGTTCGGCTCTATATATTTACCATGGTTGGTTAGGCAAAGATACCAACAATGCCGCCGAACTGGAAGGTATGTGGCAAGGTATGCGCATTGCGGAAAGGGAAAATCTTCTCCCTCTTGAGATAGAAGGGGACTCTCGAATCTTAATTGAGGCTGTGATTCGAATTCAATCGGGCTCCCCTGCAGCAAAGATCGCATCAAGCTAGAGGCTTTTAACCAGATTGGAACAAATTGAAGATTGGCTCAGGACTCCCCGAAGCATAACCTTCAAGCATGTCTGGCGAACAGCCAATAAAGTGGTTGACAGACTGGCTAATCAAGGATTGGATCAGCAATTACCTTTCTTCTCTGGCCCTCTTAGCAGTTCCAATGATATACAACTTCAACAAGATTGCACTCTCCTGGTGCATAATGATCTTTCTCTCTCGGATGCGGGTGGGTATCGAGGTATTTAGTACGCAGGTAATCTGGTGTGATTTCACGTGGTCTACTACCACCGCCACCCAACTTCGCATGCTGCTGGTCTTAACTATTTCCATCCAGGTCTTCAATGCAGAATTAATGAAGCCCACCTCCCATTGTTTACCCGCTCTTTCTTCTGCCATGGCGCTTAACAATTTTCTCATTTGTGTTCACTCCCTTCGCACTTGCTGCTCCGTAGTTGTTGCTGAGCATCGTTCACGCACTAGCACAGGAAGGCAATGTGCTTTGGGATGCTGTGTAATCTCTATGCTGGGTATCCACTTCACCAAGAGCTCTTCCTGCAATCACGTTTGTCCGCCCTCCTCTCCTTCCAGTTATTCACTGCAAGCTTAAGCCAGTTTTCTTTCGGCTCTCCCCTGTTCCCACCATTTTGCTGACTTTTCTGCTCCCTCTGCTCTTTTCACCATGCCTCGACTGCACCCGAGGATGCGTTGCAGGAGAGGAAGATCCCGAGGGCAAGTAATGTGCAGGTCCTCCCCCTCCTCTACTGATTCATCGTCCTACTCTTTGGATTTTGGCCCTGTTCACTTTCCTGTTTCCAGAAGGGGTCGTGGAAGGGGTCGTGATCAGTCCAATCCGGCTGGGCATTTTCGCCTTTCCTCCAGAGCGCACTCTCATCATGCTCGCCTGCAATTCCCCTGCACTCTCAGTAATACCCCCCTCTTAGCCACTATCACCATCGATCTCCGGGAAGCTTCTTCGAGTCACGTTCCCTTGGGTCACGTCATAGCTACTCCTGCAGCAGCTCCAGAGTCTAAAGAGGATGCAGAGCACAGTGTTTCTCAGAAGAATGTCCAACTGAGTGTTAACCCTGGTATTGATGTTGATATGGGTCTGCAAGAAGGCTCCAGCGCTCCAAATGAAGGCGGCTCAGCAAGCAAGGAAGGCCCTCCTCCTGAAGATGTCAATCCCTACCAATTTTCCTGCCTCATCGTTGAGGAAGAGCCTCCCCCTTCTCATGAAGACTAATCAGGTTTGCGTTCTTGGTTTTTGGTTGCTGTCGGCATGAAGATGTTCAATTCCGGTTTGGTGCTCCTGCTTTATAGTTTCCCAGCTTTCACTCTTTTGTTAAACTGCCAGTTTCCCCTGCGTGGGCGGCATAACCCAGTTTATGATTTAACTTTTTGGTACTGGTCTCAGAATTTGGAACTGTCTGTTTTGATTTCTGCCATGGGTCGGAACTGTAAGATCCCAGGCACTCTGGTAAAGTCTAAAAAGGTTACTCCGTCTAAGTCTGTTTACAATCCAGTCATAGCAGCCAATTATCTCTTTGAGACAGACAAGGTCACATTTTTCATAGTTCTCTTGGTCAGCTTCCAGCAGGTTTTGTTTTGTCAGTCAATGACCAGAATAGTAATGTAAGAATGCCGCAGCAATGGGATGGAACTTTTGAGGCTACAGCCTCTCTATAATTATATTTGTATCAATATAGAAGTAGACCTATTTAGAAAAAAAAAATATAGGTGACGTTCTCAGCATTGCAAGACTATTGCCCCGATATGTGCAAGAGGAGGATGAGGATGAACTCAATGCCCCTGTCACTGTTGAGAAGATTGAAGCAGTACTTAAATGGTTCAAAAAGGACAAGAGCCTAGGGTCGGACGGTTGGCCAAACGAATTCTACCTCTCCTTCTTTGAGCTCATTGGTTTGGACTTGCTGCGGATCATTGAATATTTGTTAATTTTGGACAACTAGGCCTAAACTCCATGATGTGATGCTCAGATGACTATGCCAATATTCTTATTGGGTTCCTCCTTCGGATAGGTGCAAGATCGATCTAAATATCATCTTGATCGGATGAGCAGAACATGTATTTTGAATTTATTCCACATGTGTAAGGTCGGCCTATTTTATCCCACATGCATAAAATATGTGTCACACAACCCCAAAGATGCCTATATATTGGAGAGACTTGGAGTTCATTATTCACACAATGTGTGGAGTCAGGTGATGGAGTTGCGTTCTTGGTGTTGCGTCTTTTTGGAGTATTATTGATGGGACGTCTTGGGGTTGTGTGACATATGTGGGTGGCCGACCTTATGAAGAATTTGTTGGTTGAAGCATCCTACTTATCGTCGTAACGCCACCATTATTTATCTCTGTTTTGGCTTATATTCCATCGATCTATTGGTATGTTCTATCTCCATCTTACTTTTATTGAGCCCTAGAATTTGAAAGTGTATTTGCATCTAAGCATAAAACATCTTCGAAAATCAACATGGTATCAGAGCTAGGAGAAGACAACGCCCAACTGATGAAACTAGGGCAACGAGATGTGGGGCAAATAAGGGTGTCGTTAACCTCAAAAAAAATTGTGTGGTAGGCCGTAGAAAAAATAAGCCCAAAAAAATCAACAGTCTGAGGACATGGAAGAAATTGCACAGCTACCTACATTAACTAAAGAAAATTTGTCACCAAATAAATTTTTTCCTAAGTAGTAGATAATTATGGAAGGGAGTGGTCATGTATCTACACAGCCACCTTTCGATATCAGTTCAATTTCATTCAAATCAAGTACAAATTTGCAAAGAGACCCTAAAAAAACTTTGAAGATTTTTTATTTTAACCCAGCACCTCTCTCTCACTATCAATCGCTACTAAAATATTACAGTGAAGAAATTGCATCGTCAGATTGTGATATACTAGCACAACTTTGGTGAGAAATTTGGTGTTGCAAAAGTAGCCGCTACAAACAAATGGCATGTGTTTATAGGTTTGAACATACGACGAAGGTGTCTAGAGGAACCTCCTCCTTAAAGAGGTGTGGTGATAAAACTTGAAGAAACCGGAATTCTGCTATAAGAAGCAACGGTTTAGTTATGTATGGCCAAAGGGAACAAATTCATGGCAGTCCTTGCAAATCTCTGACAAATGCATCTGGATTCGATTAAACACCCCATCTCGATATAGTTGCGATAGATATTTGCATCTCCTTCTTTACGTTTTTTTATTTTATTAATCGTACGATAGCATAATAGAGGAGGAGGTGCAGGTGCATATTTTGAATGTCAGACACTAGAAATTTGAGTGAACACGATGCCATCTACAGTAGCATAGCCTATGCATTCTTCTCTAGAATATCTATTCGAGCACAACAATATTTTTTCTTTGATGCCCAATTTTTTCAAGGGTCTTATCAAGCAAGACTCAGTGTTCCCTTATAGCCTTAATTGATGAAGTTCGGCTCTACTGAAGATAGAGCTCACAAGATTATTGAATGCGGTCAGCTAAATTTGAACAGGGGTTCTGTTGATGGAAAATATTTTCACTCCTCTATTACTCGGAAAATTTCGACAGTCCAACGTATGAATTCTTACGAATAAATTTGGCCCCATTTCAAGTGATAAAGCGTGGGCCTTGGAGATAAGGATTTCGGGCTCAATTTCAAAGTAATTTGTCCCTGGAAAAAATTTGCATTCAGAGAGTAATGGCGACATGGGTAGAAGCTCAGCCTCTACAAAACCTTGAATAATCAATATATCTTGACTTTGAATTAATTCGGCCTGCCCAAATCATGAACTCGTCTAGAAATTCAGCTCTAGATACACAGTGGAATCGACCCTTCATAACAGGTTTTACACTAAGCATAAAAATCTCCACAACACTATTCTGAATCTGCAATACTAACACTGTTTTGACATATTATCATTTTGCTTCACCAGAACCTGAGGAAAGGTTAGTAAATAAGTTATTGTTCTGTAAATTGTTGTGGATGATCGTAGAAATATTGATGAAGGTTTTTCCTTGATTGTTTGATAGGACGGTGTGTTTTTTAAAGCTTATATGTTGTCACTTTGATGAGCAAAGTAGAACTATGAGTTGCTAAGATTTTGGGATTATATATAGTGATATGTGAACAGTGTATCCATGACAGAAATTTCAGTTATGATAGTAACTTGGATGAATACCTTGACACATTTGTACTTATGTTACATAATGACAATGATCTTGCTTATGATACATGCAGTATTCATATGACAGTGAATTTATTCTCTTGATGACAGTTGTGACAGTACATCTATGACAATGACGTATGACAACAGTTGTGTCAGTATCTCTATGATAACGATATGACAGTGATGATAGTTCATGGTGGAAAGGTTGGGTGTATTATTTCTGTAGCCGAAAATTTGAGGAGCTAAGAAAGTAATCTATGATTATATGTCACTATCATTATGACAGGGACATATACATACACTCCTATGTTTACGAAATTCATTTTAGCAATAAGCTTGTGACAGTGTCAGTCACATGGAGCCCGAATCTGTGGGCATCATAGTCTCGGTAGAGCTCAAATTTGCGAGTATCATGGTTTTTGTATTCTTGGTGAAGTTTTAGACTTGGAAGGTAATCATCTACAGCACAACCGATCTGATGGCTCAAAATCAGATCTTTGTTATCTTGACTGACCAGCAATACAACATTGTGAAGGACTATGATCTTTAAAGATACTAGAGAAGTCCTTGTAATAAAAGGTTTAGATTTTAAATAGAGTAGATAACTGTAGTGAATCTATGATGCCTCAGTGAAGGTTAATATAACTGTGAAGTATTTGGAGCCTTGGACAGTCACATTTTTGGAGTCTTGAACCGTCAATTATTTGGAACCACGTTCAGCAAATCCTGTGAAGCGTTGAACAATTAATGTATATGATAATATCATGGCAACACTGAAATCCATGATATGACAGTATATGATACATGTCAAGATACATGACAACGATATGATAATGTATGGCTGTGATTCTTGTATAGCTTTGACAGTGGGAGAGTATGATTCAAGCACATGAGTACAAAACTCCTTTCCAATTTGGTGTCTGGGATGCCCTCATTTAAAATAGATGTCTTCTCTCACAAGAGGAATTGGCATTAAGAGGGAGACTACAACTATATATTCTCCTAAGATAATGTCATTGCTAAAAGAAAGAAGGCCCTCATGGCTCAAAGTCATATGGCTTCAAGGGGGAAATTTCGGAAGAAAAACAAGAAGCCATATAAATCCCATAGGTATCTAGCTGCCATGAGTACAATATGAGTTTGGATCACTTGAAAAAGTTGTAAAGCATCAAGTTTGGAAGGATGTGATACACACAAAAAAATGTTCGAGTCCATTATGAAGGGTGATGTCTAGGATATGGTCCCTAGACCACAGGACAAAGCTGTTGTCACCTCGATATAAGATCAAGCATGGATCTGATGGGAAAATGTGTTTCCTGAGACTTCTCTAAGAAGCCATCGATCATTATTGCGTCTGTAATCTATTATTACCCTTGCTGCTATGCAAGGACGGAATCTTCATCAGATGGATGTGAAGACGATTTTTTATGGTGTGATAAAGGAAGAGATGTATAAAGAACAACCTCTGGGGTTCGAAGTCCAGGATCGAGACACCCATGTTTGCAGGTTGGCTAGCCTCTAGGGCCTGGCATAAGAGGATAGATAGCTACTTGATGTTGATCCAAACCTTTACCTCAAGGTTGATAGAGAAAAGACTCTCATTCATAAGTGTAAGAGGGAGCTCACATCTAACTTCGAGATGGAGGACCCAGGACTGATGCATTACTTCCTAGGCCTGGAGGTCTGGCAGAGACCTGGCGAGATTTTCCTTTCTCAAGGAAAATACATTGTGAAGCGTCTGAAAAGATTTCGTATGGTGGACTTTAAGTCCGTGTTGACATCGATGGAGCTCAACTTTAAAAATATGAGTGGGAGAAATGTTGGGCCTATGCTAGCAAATCCTATTGAGTATCGTTAACTCGTAGGGGCCCTGATGTTCTTAGGGAACATCCATCCAGACGTATGTTGTGCAGTGAACACTTTGAGTCAACACATGGCTGATACTCATAACATTCACTTGGTTGGTGCCATGAAACTCTTGAGATATCTCTGGGGCATGATAGACCATGGGCTGAGATACACCGTTGGGAGTATGACACTCCATGGATATACCAATGCCGATTGGGTTGGCAGTGTGGTGAATCGCAAGAGCACATCTGGATGTTGCTTCACATGTAGATTTGCTTCAGGCAGGAATATAAAGTCTGTAGCCTTGAGCACCGCTGAGGCCGAATACATTGTAACATGTATGGCTTGTTGTGAAGTCACTTGGTTTTGAAATCTCTTCATTGAGTTGTTCGAGCATGTGCTAGATGCCACCGATATCCTTTGTGATAACCAGAGGGTGATTCATTTTTTATAGAATCCCAGGTTCCACAATTGATCCAAACATGTTGATGGTTGGTACCACTTTATCCGAGATATGATACAGCGAGGCGTCATAAGGCTCGATCATATAGAACTGATGAGCAGGTCACAGATGTTCTCACAATGCCCTTGGGGAGGGTCATGTTCCTAACCTTCCGTGAGAATCTTGGAATTGTGGAATGACCCTATTTGGAGGGTCCTGTTGGACGATGAGCTCTAGGAGCTCCAAGGGGGTTTTGGGGATAGCTTCTTGGTGCTATAAGAAACCACAGGGCTAGGCTTTCCGAACCTTGTTGGTGTTCTTCCGCCCCCACCATGATGATATTGATTTGGTTTACCTCTCTTTGATATGTGCCCTGTATGCATCCTACCCATGGAGTTTCGGACCCATGGGAAGTACCTCTCATTTGGCCAATGAGGTGGGAAATGTGAATAGAGACCATAGCAAGATCGATGGACACATCGGAGATTGTCGTAATCTCTATGTCTAGAATGGCACGTATCCAACCACTTGATCTGGGATCAAGTTTAGTGAGGTTTCGGACCTCCAACTGACTTCGGGTTAGTATATGACTCTCTCGAGTCCTAGAGAGGTTTCAGACCTCCAACTAAATTCAGGTCGCTGAAACTAACTTCAGGTTAGTATATGACTCTCTCGAGTCCAAGGGAGGTTTCAGACCTCCAACTGCCTTCGGGTCAATGAAACCAACTTCCGGTTGGTGACTCCTTTGAGTCCTACAAAGGTTTCGGACCTCTGAGCTGACTTCAGGTTAGCCATAAGTGATGTCTTTGTGACTCACCTTTTGTTTTGAATAAAGAAGCTAGTGAAGCAAGTTACGGTGGGATGATGCACGATGTTTGGATATCACTAGTGTATGGAGTTCTCCCTAGTTGAGAGGGATTCTTAATATTGGACAACTAGGTCCAAACTCCATGATGTGATGCTTAGATGACGATGCCAATATTTTTATTGGGTTCCTCTTTCGAAGAGGTGCAAGATTGATCTAAAGATCATCTTGATCGGATGAGCAGAACATGTATTTTGAATTTATTCCACATGTGCAAGGTCAACTTGTTTTATCCCACATGCATAAGAGATGTGTCACACACCCCCAAAGATGCCTATATATTGGAGAGACTTGGATTTCATTATACACACAATGTGTGGAGGAATTTTCTTCTCTCTTAGTGATGGAGTTGTGTTCTTGGTGTTGCGTATTTTTGGAGTATTCTTGATGGGAAGACTTGGGGTTGTGTGACATATGTGGGTGATTGACCTTATGAAGACTTTGCTGGTTGAAGCATCCTGTTGATCGTCGTAATGCCACCATTATTTATCTCTATTTTGGCTTTTCTTCCATCGATCTATTGGTATGTTCTATCTGCATCTTACTTTTATTGAGCCCTAGAAGTTGAAAGTGTATTTGCATCTAGGCATAAAACATATTCGAAAATCAAAATGGTATCAGAGCTAGGAGAAGACAACTCCCAGCTGATGAAACTAGGGCAGTGAGATGTGGGGCGAATAAGGGTGTCGTTAACCTCAAAAAAAGTTGTGTGGTAGGCCGTAGAAAAAATGTTTAACAGTTTCCATGCTACCTTTATTGCCCTTATCCCCAAGGTGGACAAGCCTCTTTCTTTCAATGACTACCGGCCCATATCCCTTTGTAAGTGCCTTTACAAAATCATTGCTAAGATTATTTCCAATCGCATTAAACCTATCTTATCCCAACATATCTCCTAGGAACAATTCATCTTCCTCCAACACTGAAAAATCCATGAAGCCATTGTCATTGCTCAAGAAGCCCTGCACTCCATCAAACTCCATAGCCTCAAATGCTCTAACCTCAAGATCGACTTGGAAAAATCCTTTTATTGTACAAACTAGACTTACCTTTAGTTGATACGCACTCACATTGGATTCCCCCACTCATTATTCAATGGATTATGTGTTGCATCTACACTGCCTCCTTCAGCTTTCTCATTAATGGGGTTTCCACCCCTTCTTTCCATGCCAGGAGAGGGCTCAGATAAGGCTTCCCTTTATCCCCTTTCCTCTTCCTTCTGATTATGGAAGGCCTCACCTCCCTCATTTCCTTAGCTAAAAATTAGGGTCAACTACTGGGAGTCAAAATCACTGACACTATTTTGCTAACTCATTTGCTATTTGTTTATGATGTGCTCATATTTCTAGAGGGCTCCTTGTGGGATTTTATTTTCTTCAAAAAACTCTTAACCACTTTGTGTACTGCAACTGGGATGCTCCCCAATCAAATAAAATCCACCACTATGTTCTTAAAATTCTCTACACATGAGAGACATCATGCACTTCAACTATTCAATTTTGAACATCGTCTCACTGAAGAAGGACTCAAATACTTGGGATTTAGACTCGAGCCTAATGACTATAGAATCAATGACTGGAATTGGATCATTGCCAAAATTGAGAAGAAAATCAACATATAGTAGCATAAATAGCTCTCCAGAGTGGGTAGACTTTTCCTCATCAAATCTGTGTTGGATGTGATACATGTCTATTGGATGGCTCTTGCTTGGATACCTAAAGGTGTCACCAACCGTATTCAACAAATTTGCATGTATTTCCTTTGGCGGGGTAAGGATGTTGAACACACCTTTGCATGGGTGAAATGGGAGAAAATTTCCAAGCCCAAATAGTGGTGGGGATGGGGACTCAAGGACCTAAACCTTTTTTCAAAAGCCCTGGCTGCCAAGATGGGGTGGAAAATCTTGTCCTCATATAGTTTGTGGTAGGAGGTCATCTATTCCAAATATATTGCTCCTGCACCTACTCTGGACTGGATCATATGCACACATCATCCCTAGACATCCTCTTCAGTGGTGTGGCGGGCCATCACAAATTCCTTAGCTCTCAATAAACAGGTGTTGGCTTGGAGGGTGGGCAATGGCACATAGGTTCGTATAGGCCTGGACCCTTGGTCAGGTTGTGGCAGCGAGCATCTACTCCCCCAAGACATCATATTGTTTCTTATTGATCATGGGATTTTGAGTCTTAGTCAAGTGGCAGACATGGATAATTCAGATTGGACTACCAAAGAGTGTAAATTTTCCACTATCCTCGACATACCAGAGCAGTGGAAGGGCACATGGAACAGGTACATTTGGGCTCTCAAGATATCTCATATCAGAATTACTGACAATGATGATGAATTGATCTGGACCACAGCTCCCAAAGGTTACTACACACCTAAATATGGTTATGATTCTCTCACACAGGCACAACTTCCACATGATCTGGGATGGTGGTGGAGACCACTCTGGAAACTTAAGTCCCCCCCAAAAAAATCATCTCTTTATGTGGTGCATCCTTAATAACTGTGCACCCACCGAAGGAAATCTAGCTAAATGATCTATCCATGGTCCCTCATGTTTTTCACTCTACAAGGCACATGTGGAAGAAATTCTCCACCTATTCCTCAATTTCCCTGAGGCCAAGCAGATGTGGAACCAGATCACTAAGGAAATCAAGATAAATTTTAATTGGCATGGGGACACCATCATTCATGATTGGCAGAACTGGTTGAAAGCCACTACCTCGAGCAAGATCTAAAATCTTCCTCTCCTGATGACCTAGGGATTATAGTTGTCTCGAAACCACTGCATATTCAAAAGTGCAAGGACCCCCTGGAACACTATACACAACTCTATTCTAGCCCTCTACCACTCCATTCCCGAAGAGACACACTCAAAAGTTGAAAGGGTTATTTCGCCAGAAGTCATCGATAAAAGCTTCCCTTGGGCCTATTTCGATGGTGCAGTCAGACAAGAAGGATGTGGTGGGGGCGCATTACTGTATCTAGATGATGATCATTTCTATCTTATCAAAACCGATTTGGGCCCAGGCACTAACAACTATTATGAACTCAACTGCCTAAGACTGCTCCTTACATTTTCCTTAGAGAAGAGATGAAATAAGATACAAATATTTGGGGACTCTAAGATCTATAAACTAATTCAATAACACTTCTATTTTTCATGCACACACTCTTAGAATTTTGTTGGATGAAGTGATTTCTCTTAAAAATCAATTTGATAACATTATTGTCACTCATATTTACAGGAAAAGGAGCTAGGACGTTGACCGCTTGTCCAAAGAAGCAATGAAAATAACTTGGGGGCACTGGCATATAACAAAACATGTGGGCGTAGACATCTATCAGCATTATCACTAACCTTTCATTGAGGATTTTGGGGCACCATAACCTCTGGTTTAGCGTGTCTGAACAGGGGCTTTATGTTTTTTTTATTTTTGTTTTGTTTTTATTGTCTGCATACAAACTGATATTATATGATATCTATGTTTATATGGGCATGATCCATGCCAATTTTGTAAATATTTTTCTATTTATGCTACTGAACATGGTTATCACTGACCACTCCTGATATTTTTGAACACTACTGGATATGCAAGATGCATTCTGAAGCAAATGTGACATGTAATTTTCCTTACAATTAATGAAATTACAACTTTTTCTGGGGAAAAAAAAAATCAAAGAGGCATAACGAAATCACAAGTAATTACCAAGAAGATAAATTTTAATAAAATCTCTAATTTCTCAACATTCCTTAGCCCCAATATCAGTTGTGCAGCTCTAGTTCATACATTTTTGTTGGAGGATATAATTTGCGCTCACACGTGTGATAAAATGAGAAAATCACGCGACCTTTTGGTAGATAGAGAAGGTAGTTATCAAATCGATTGATAAATTGTATTTTTATGATAAAAGGGAAGTTTCTCCCTTGTTGTAATTGTAAAAAAAAAAAAATTCCTTTGCTACATGATAATAATAAAATACACACAATGATATAATTTTTCCCCAGAGTTAGGGTTTCTTACGTATATCTTGTGTTATGAGCTTTGATGTGTTTGCATTTTGATTTGTTTTCCATTGTGCATATTAAGTTAGAAAACTCAATGTACTTTTTTATTTAAGTTTCTATAATATCAGTTGTTTATGTTTCTAGGTTTTTGTACTTAAAATATTGTGAATCAGTTTATTATGTTTTAAGGAAATCTATCATGGTACCAAAGGTATGTTTTTTATTAAAGAACAAGCACAAATTTTATCTTCTAGATCAGTTCTAGTGATTCATATGGAGAAAGTTATCAGATCAATTTGGTTGTTAGGGCTCTAAGAAGTGCGCATTTATTCTACCAGTGTGATTTGAATCCAACAGTTTGAATCTGGCAGTATGGCATATCAGGGTCTTAGATTTGAGGATAAATTGGACGGTGCATCCAACTTTTGTTTTTGGTGTGAAAGGATGGTAATGGTGCTGGAGGAACAAGGGGTTTGGGAATTTGTTGATAATCTTCTAGCTGCACCATCAGAGCCTCAACAATTGGCTCATAATAATAAGATGGATGTGAAGGAAAGAAGGATTATCTTTGAAGGAGTGAATGGCCAAATTACCCCTCACTTGACTGGGAAGAATAAATCCAAATAAATGTGGACTTCCATCATTGGACTTTATCAGGGTTCAAGCAAGGCTAGAAAGATGGTGTTGAAGGAAAATCTCAGGGGCATTAAATTTTCCAAGCCATATTTTGTGGATTCTTACCTCACCAAGTATTCCAAGGTAAAGGAAGAGTTGGTTGATGTGGGTGTGACACTTCCAGATAGGGATGTGGTAAAATTTTCTCTATTGGGTTTCACCAAGTCGTGGCAAGCCTTGACGAATGGAATATGTTCCTGAGAATACTTTCCAAATTGGGAAAGGTTTTCGGGTGACTACGTCCGAGAGGATGTTCATAGACGATATCAAGTTTCATATCATGTTAAAAACGAGTAATATGAAGAAAATTTCACTCTAGCTAGCAAAGGGACCAAGTCCAAGAGAAAAAATAGTAGTGGTGGTGGAGAACCAAGTTCCAACGGTGAGAAAAAAAAAAGGATCTAAGCAAGATCAAGTGTTTTTCTTGCCACAAGTTTGGGCATTACATTACTAAATTCCCTAATAGGAATAAAGGGTCTAAGAAGGACCAAGTAGTACCCTCTGTAAAGATAGATGAGTTTTCCTGTCATTTTGAGGAGGATTTCTCACTCATTGCATGTATGGAAAGTTCAAAAACTACTAGTTTGTGGTATGTGGATAACGGTGTGTCTTGTCATATAACATGAAACAAGAAATATATTGGAAAAATATGAGAGAAGGACATGTAGTTCGATATCAGGATGGGAGAATATGGGAAGTATCGGGTCGAGGGTACAAAAATGGTGTGTTTGGAGAGGATTTTGGAAACCCTATATATCTTAGAGGTGTTCTTTACATATCGGAGCTCAAAGAGCTTCATATCAGTTTCAACTTTGGAGGATAAGGGATACGAGGTGACATTTAGATAGGGTAGGGTTTTAATAAAACCCTTAGACTCCAAGTTGTTGAATTAGATTGGCGTTAGGAACAAGAGCCTATAAATATTGTAGTTTGAGATAGCTAAATAACTGACTAGTAGAGGAGGTCATGGATCAAATAGTGTTCTTGGAAATTTTTTGCATAGGTGCATGAGGCATATGCACCATGGAGTGCTAAAGATTCTTAAGGAGATAGCGACAAGGATGACACAATGCAACATAGATTGGCATGAAGTGTGCAAGGGTTACAAACTTTGAAAGTATGCCAAGTCATATTTTCATAGCAGAGATGATATGGCCAAGGGTATCTTGGACTTCGTTCATTTATATGTATGTGGTCTTTTCTCTAAAATATCCCTTAGTGGGTATGAATACTATGTCACCTTCATAGATGACCAATCGAGGAAGACTTGAATATTTTTCATGGAGAAGAAGGATGAGTTCTTCTCAAATTTTATGGATTTCAGGGCCTTGATTGAGAACCAGAATGGAAAAAATATCAAGGAACTTAGGTTTGAAAATGGTGAGTAATACACCTCAAACGCATTCAAGGATTTTTGTGCCAAGGAGGGAATCTAGAGGGAGTTGAACGGACCATATAATCCTCAGCATAACGGGGTGGTAGAGTGCAAGAACATGCATATGGTTGGATAAACCAAAGCAATGTTGTATGACCAGGGGCTTCCCAAGTTCGTTTGGGTTGAGGCATGCAATACAACAATATTCTTGCAAAACTTGAGCCCACACAGAGTGTTGGCATGATTTACACCAGAGAAGGCATTTACAGGGAAGAAACTAAATGTGTCTCATTTATGCATATTTGGTAGCCATTTATATTTCCATGTACTAGAGAATAAAAGGAAGAAGTTGGATCCCAAATTAAAGAAATGAATCTTCATGGATTACAATGAGACATCCAAGGCATATAGGATGTACATTCCAACACGCATGAAAACAACCATCAGAATATATGTGAAGTTTGAGGATAGGGCTTTCAGAAAGTCCTTAGAGTGTGAGAAAGATACTATGTAAGAGGAGTAGGAAGTTCCAAAGCAATAATCTCATCCAGTACCCCGGACCACAGTTGTGTGTGGGAAGGATGAGCACGAGAAGTACACACGGATGGAAGAGTGACTAAAACCCACTCATTCAATGACTCCCAGCATAGGGAGAAGGAGTGTGAGATGGGAAGACTAGCTAATTCAAGAGGTGCAAGATAAATTTGGTTCTACAATTACATCAGTTCGACAGAGCATAGAGCCACAAAGGTACACAATATATATATGGAACTTATGACTAAGTTGATAGATGTTGAGGCTTCCAGTGATCAGAAGGTATACACTCAGCAGTTTTGGAGAGATTTCATGGTGGATTATGCCCCTATCATGAAAAACAATGTCTGGGAAGTAGTGCCAAAGCTAGAGGGAAAATTTGTGGTAGGATCTCTCTGGATTTACAAGATCAAGCATAGAGTTGATGGGAATATCGAGAAGTGCAAGGAAATATTTGTGGCCAAAGGGTTCTCGTAGATAGAGAGAGTTGACTATGATGAGACCTTTTCCCTAGTTTCCAGGTATTTATATATCACGGCGGTTGCATCTATTGCAGCACAGATGGGGTGGAAAATCCACCAAATGAACATGAAGACAATCTTCCTCAATGGAGTTATTGAGGAGGAGATTTACATTGAGCAATCGAAGGGATTTGAGACATCTTGTAGAGATACACACGTATGCAGACTCAAGAGAGCTTTATACATGCTCAAGCAGGCTCTGCGAGCATGCTATGCTCTGATAGAAAATTAGCTTCAGGGATTGGGCTTCACTAAGAGTGAAGTGGACCCAAATCTCCACTAAATTGTTGTTGGATGTGAGGTGCTTATACTATGCTCTATGTGGACAACCAAAATTTAACAGGCACAATCAAGCTCATCTAGGAGTGCAAGATACATCTTGAAGGTGAGTTTGAGATTAAGGATATGGAGTTGATGCACTATTTCCTTGGGCTTGATGTTTGGTAGGGTGATGGAGAGATATTCGTGGGATAGGGAAAGTACATCTTATATATTTGAGGAGATTTCACATGCAATATTACGGGGCCATAGCCATGCCTATAGACACAAACTAGAGGAGTGTGGATAAATCCAAATAAGATATATTTGATCCCACAATTTCCCGGCACATGATCGGGTCATTGATTTATTTGGTGAACATGTGGTCAGATATATGTTTTTTAGTTAAATATTTGAGCTATTTTGTGGTTGAACCAACCAGATCTCATTGGGTTTTTGTGAAGCACTCGTTGAGATGTCTCAGGGGGGAGTAGATCATGGATTGTGGTATAGAAAGGTTGATGATTTGAATCTTGATGGATTCACTAATGTGTATTTGGCAGGGAGCTCCACAAACAGGAAGAGCACATAAGGATGCACTTTCAGCGTTAGATCAACATATGTTTCATGGTTCAACATGAAACATATATCAGTCGCATTGAGTTCAACCGAGGCTAAGTACATGGCTTCCAATTTGGCAGGGTGTGAAGCTATTTGGTTGAGGAAGCTTCTCATGGGCTTATTTTGGATATAGTTGGAGCCTACAGTGATACATTATGACAACTGGAGTTGCATCAAGCTTTCTAAAAATCTATTGTTTCATGATTTCTCTAAGCGCCTCAACATGCATTATCACCACATCATAGATATTGTTCAAAGAGGTATCATTACACTCCAATTTGTACCAACATAGGAGAATCCAAAAAAAAATTGTCCAAGAATTTTTCAGGGATCAAATTTGTTTACCTTAGAGAGATGTTGGGTGTAGCGCAGAACACCTTCCTCTCTAAGAGGGAGTGTTGATTGGATTATATAAGAATTTTTATGCTTTTATAAGTGCTAATACTAGAAAAAGAACACAAAATAGTACCACTTTAAAAGGATATTAATTTATTTAACTATTTCCTAAAGTTGCATCAAGATTTTTGAAAATCCAGTGTTTCATGATCTCTCTAAGTATTGGAGAATGTAACTAGATTCGGTTTTCATAATGACCTTTGTAAAACATGACATTGTTTTTTTATTTTGTATAAAAAGAAAAATAAAAATAATTTTTATTTATTTATCAAAGCATGGGTTTCATGCTCAAGACGAGTTCAAAGTATGTTCTTCATTATTCTAGGTTCTTGTGTATTTTTTTCATGTATTATAGTCCCATTTGGACTCATTGTAACAAAAGAAAATATTTATTTTGAGTCAATAAAATTCATTGTATCCTCCAAGACCAAGTTGGCCCAGTAAAGATGAATCCGGCCTTAGGAGGGCCATTCGAACCCTCATAAGGCTATAAATAATATGAATTTGACTCATTCGAAGCATCACATCATCACAAGTTCGATCTACAATAGTGAAGAAGGAAGAAGAGATGGGAGGACGAAGAAAAGAAGAAGTTGAAGATGAAGAAATATCTCTTGGAATACATATTTTTTGTCCACATGAAAGAAGTTATCTATGATTTCTATAAATTTTTTATTTACCTGGGGGTGAATTTGTAAGGATGAATTTTTGAAGTGAAGTTGCAGGGTTGAAATTCTAGTGAGAGGTTTCCACGTCAAAATTTTGAAGTTGATTCGGAGAGATCTTGTTGGTGGGTTGAGTTGGTTCTTGGAAGGATTCTGGGCTTTGTTATTTAGGCCTTGAAAGTCTCATTTTGAATATATTCTATAAGAAGAGAAGTATTATTTCTGGATTTTCCCCTTGGAGGGGTTTTTCCCTGGCTTGGAGCCTATATATTGTGTGTTGTCTCTTTGTGATCTTCATTTTTTGGTAATTACTTGATGAACAAGAAATAAAAGTAATAAAAGATCAACTAACATGACACATAATTATCAAGGAAAGTCAAAACAGAAATACAAGATTCTTGATTTTCCAACAATAAGAACACCAACATACATTATGACCACATTATAGATATTTTTCAAAGAGGTATTGTTACACTCAAATATGTACCAGCAAAGGAGAAAACAACAAAAATTTTAACCAAGGCTTTGTTGAAAATGTAACTATTATCAGTCTTCATAATTGTCATTGTACTCATGTAATTATGTATATCTTATGTATATATCAAAAGAAGAACAAAAAATTATTATTTTTCAAGCATGGATTCCATGCTTCATTTAAGTGGGCATCTAGGTCAAGCTTGCATTTCATGCTCCTATGGTTTTTCAAGTAAAAAATAGATGTTTCATGAGTCAAGAGAGTATTTTTCCTATGTATAAGATCTTATTAGGAAATTTGTAATAATAATGAAGAATTATTTTCTAGTCAAAATTGTCAATATTGATCTCCAAGACCAAGTTAGCCTATAAGAGGCTATTTGACCCCTTGAAAAAGGTATAAATACAAGTGATTTTGACCTCATTATCTCATCTTATCACAAGAAGTTCGATCTACAATATAAGAGTGCGAAATACAAGGAAGAATCCAAGAAAGTCAACAAATAGAGAAGTTGAAGCAGGGAGGAAAGAAAATTGATGTTTTGGCCTAGTTTATGGACCATTTTCTCTAACACGTGCGAGATTATGAGATGTTTCAGGGGGGCAAAGTTGCATACCTAATTTAGGTCTAAAATTTAGATGTTGGGGGCCAAAATTTTGAGTTTGCAGCAGTTCTAGAAGGGTTTGACCCTTGTTGACTTGGTTTGACTTTGATTAGTTGGAAGGGATTTTGTTGGAGGGATGACTTGGTGCTTGGAAGAGTTCTTGGTATAGTTTTTCTGGTATTGGATTTCTCATTTGAATTTGTTTCTATAAGAAGAAAATAATTACGATTGGGTTTTCCCCTGGCTGAGAGCCTACATATTGTGTTCATTATTTTTGTGATCTTCATTGTTTTATGGTTTTGTTAATTGTTTGATTAAATATAACATAAGAATAAGAAGAAGAAATTAATATAGTATCACAAGAAATTATCAAGAGAAATCACCCTATCTATGGTATCAGAGCTAAGGTGAAGAAGGAAGAGGCAACTTGGAGATCACTCTTGAGGATATAAGAAGAGGACATGTGTTCTAATCATATTGGAAGGACATAAGAGAGTCACAAGGAAGAACATAAGGAATAATTCAAGGAGAAGATCTAAGGAAAGAAGGCTCATCATTCATCTTGAAAGAAGGCTACTATATTAAGAGGCTCTTGTTTACAAAATATCATCTTGAGAAAACACTTTTGAAGACACCTTGGAACATCTTGAAAGAAGCATCTGTGAAGATATTTTTAGGACTTTGGAAGACATCATTTGCAAGGTATAAGGAATAAAATGTCTCTCTCTTTAATTGGAATCTCTTGATTACAAGTCATTATATTGAATAAGGATCTCTCTCTCTTGAAATATCTTCTAGAAAGTCTTTGAATAAAACAAGAATATTGGGACCATCATTAAAGTAAGTTTGAAGAAATATCAAGTACCTTTAGAGCATCATTAAATAAGGCTTAAAGTGACAAGCACCTTGGGATTATCATAAAATAAATAAGGATACCTCTTGAAGGCATAAAGTAATATTATCTACAACTATCTATTGACAAGCGTAGTTGCATAACTAAGCAAGAATAAGACTAGAGAATGGATAAAGTACTTTAAAATGAAGTGAGGATTAAAAGGGTTCTCATTGAATTGATCAAGGATCATCTAGTTATATTTATGAAGAAGTATAAAGTCACATATGAAAAATCTCAAGCCTTTGCTACTAAAGGAAAGAAGTAGAAGAAAGGAAGGTTTGGAAAGTTTGCACCTCATCAAAAGAATCAATTTCGAGGAAGACAAGATATGTCCAAAATGAAATGTTATGGATGTAATTTTCCTAAGAATCCTAAAAACAGAATGAACAATAAGAAACAAGAAAGGGATGGAGCTCACACAGCTGTGGATGGAAAAGAACCTGAAAATAAGTCGAATTTTTTTTATCCCAATGATCTCTTTTATTGAAGTCACATGACATCATGGATATAAGTATATGGAATTAAAATAATTTGAATGCATGTAGACAGTTGCAATGGAAGTATTCATCTAGCAAGAATAGAAGGTTTTGGACCTATTCATGCTATTATACAGAATTATAATCTACGGATAAACTGTATTCCCTGAGTGTGGTGTTCCTTCACTTAGAACAACAGAAGAAAGAAAAATAGTATTTTCTCTAAGAAAAATAGATAGATAGAAAGGAAAGAAATCTACTTGTGATCCTTTCGCTTTATTTCTCCTTCTTTTTTTGTTGTCGTCACTTTCAATCCAACTAAAGCCACTAGATCGATACCTTCAATCAAAGACAAAGAATGGAAAACAACATATAAATGCACAAGTATATACTTATCTTAACCAAATCGAACTAATTATATTTGAGAATATGTACACATGAGGATACAATTCAGAAGATATAATCCTACATATGATAAAATGAATAGATATCTTTATTAAGAAAGTAGGAGGAGAATATTACAACCAATAGATCGATTCATCGTCAACCTGCTCCGACTTCATTTTGTCCTCATCACACCAAGCATCATATTAGTATCATAATAGTACTTCTAGATCTCATCAATTGAGAATCCAACGGCATAACATTACACAAATTTCTCCCTCTCTAGCACTTAGATGAGTGCTCAATTTATAGGGAAATTGAAGGTAGTTTCTCAATAAATGGAACTGAATGGCTTTCTAATAATATGTGAGACATGTTTCTAAGTTTAGTGGTAATGGATGAACACATCTATTCGAATTTTGACACCTATGAGCTCTTCTAGAAGGCACTAGACATGTGGAGATTCCCGGAACAATGATGATTTCGCTCTCAGGAGACCAACGCACCCTTAGGTGTTGGGAAGTGCTTTGCAGAGCACCCTTGCATGGAGATAAGTGCTTTGCAACACACTTAGGCCCATTCAGAGGAGCGTTGATGAGTCAATGGGTCATATAATCTATACTTAAAACATTAGAAATCTCACAATCAAAGCCAGCAATGGAATCACTTCTCTTAGGGCATATAGCAACTGAATTAAGGGATGATAGACCCTGTTCATACTGGTCTGGGGGATGATGCCCAATTTGACCTGTAATAGCCACCCCCTAAAACATGAAGTCAAAATAATGATAATATTTGAATGAGATGATTTACGATGTGATGAGTAGGATCTGAAACGGACGATGACCTGCATCAATTTGCAATACATTACATCATGATATCTTACATCTTGGACATGAATTGTTGAGGGAGGCATACCCATGCTCATCACATATACTATCATAACATGTACATAATTTAGAAATTTCTCTACAGATATATACATTCCTATAGATATAGGCCGACGTTCGGATGACCATTTGTATGTAAAGCCATCGTACGGATGATGTGGTACAATTCCTAAAATCGCAACCCAGATGGATGAAACTAGATCTGGGGTCTTCTTATCTCATTCACTTGATTGTTCAAGTACAAGTCTAACCATGCGAATATATGATCTGAAGTCGAACATGGGAAGACATCGTCCGATTACCAGCCAATGATGTGAGATGTTAACAGACGCAAGAGAAGCCACTATTGATGTTAATGGTTCTCAAGGTACTACAGTACAATTTGCAAGGCATGAATACATGATTTTATGTCGAATGCAAAACAAAATATTTCGGTTGAAGGTCCGGAAGCGAGAAACCTGTCAATGATATAGAAAGCTCCAAGGTACTGGAAAGATATTTCTAAGTTAACTTCCTGGATGATGAGCTGATGTCGACAAAAATCAAATTTATCGTGAAACGAGTGTAATGATTTTGGAGACAAAATATGACTTGATGTAGCAATGTTCAGGGATGGCAGTCATGAAAATGAAGGTTTATGACTATTGCAAAAGATGAGGAATTACTGGATGACTTCTCGTGAACATATCGACAGCACTGAATGGATTGGAAGAATTGACCCAAAACCGAAGTGATGGTACGATGGACCATAGGTATTATAGAATGTCAAGAATATACCCAATCCAAAAGTCACGGTGATGAATTGAAAGTGCCATGTTCAAGAGCAACCTACTACATAAATTGTTCAATTATTTTTCCCAAATTTTCCCCAGTCATTGTTGACCAGTACCTCTTTATTTTTTAACAAGCTTGAGGAGGGTAACATATTCTTGATTTATTTTTGACCCTTCAGGTGAATCCATCGCTATTTAATGATTTAATGAGTCTAGCAATAATGAAACTCGATCTTGCCATGATCGACAAGTCCATCGCTATTTTATGTTTTAACAAGTCTAACGACAATGAAAACCCGGTCCTTTTTCATGTTTAAAGAGTGAAAAAGGGACAAAACGAAAACTCCAAGAGTCCTTTTTTCGTAAATTTGTCGCTCAAGTCCGAAAAAACGTAAAATGATACCTAAGAAAACCTCTTAGCCATGTTCGACTAAGGTGTTCCTTTTTTGTAAATAATCTATGTCAGTCTAGGAAAGGGTTAAACTTATATTGAGTAGATTTCGTTTCATTTACTTTTACGAGCTCAAAAAGATAAGTGCTGGTCAATCTTTTCACATTATCAGAGTCTGAAAAGGGATAAAAGAAGACTCCATGGGGTTCATTTTTCACTTTTATCAAAGCTCGAAAAAGAGATGAAAGTGCGCTTTAAATTATTTTTTTCATTTTTATAAAAGCTTGAAAAAAGAGAATAAAAGTATGCTTTGTGGTCAAATCATTTTTGAATAGTTGTGCACTTTAAACTCATGGTGTCAGTTGTAAAACCTGTTTAGAGAACCATCAAACGGATTAAAAATACATGTTTCATAGTAAAAATGAATAAAAACTATGGTCACATCATTAAATATGAGTAAAATAGTCAAAATGACTATTAAAAAGTAATTTTTACCATTCCATAGTTACCATTTTAAAATTAGGTGCTCTGAACCAGTTTTTCCCTCGAACTTCAACAATCGATTGTGATAGTTTCAGTGGGGATTTCTCTTGTCATTTGATCCGAGTTGGAGTTATGAACCTTATCTTTCTTTTAGTATCATTTATGTTGCATTTCATGGTAAATTTTTAGGTTTTTGATCCCCTTAGGGTAAATATATTACGCTTTGAGGGCAACACACCCTTGAATGTCAAAAGGTGCATTGCAGAGCACTGGAATTGAAGTCCAAGTGCATTTTCAATGCTTTGTCCATTGACCTGGGTTGCATTGGGTGCATTTCTCAATTTTATTTTTTGTTGTGTGCCCAAAATTTCCCAAATTTTTTGCATGAAATGGATCCTAATGAAGCTTATGATTGGATTTCAAGTATTGATCAGATCAAAATGACCATTACATGGTGAGAAAGAGAACATGAAGAAAAATACATGATTCCCTAAATTATCCGGGTACTATAAAAGCCCTTAGGGATTGTGGGTTGCTTAAATACTTCAGATTATCAGGGATGAGACAGCATATGGAACTATTGGAGTTCCTAGTTCGTTCATGGTATTTGGTATTGCAGGCTTTTCACATTGCAGAAAAAGTACTCCCAATATTGGTTGAGGATATTTACTTTCTCACTGGATTATGGAGGTGTGGTTCTCCTATTTTCCTTGCAGTATCTGCTCTTGGGGGAGAGACAATGAAGGATTACATACTCCAGTATTGTCAGCCAGGTACTGAACCAAGTAAATATGGGAAAATGAATATATGTGATGTGCATGATTTTCCTTTGAGAACCATCCTTTTTACTATTGCAAAGCTTTCTAGTTCTATGATACTACATGTTGCAAACCGATCATACATGCAGTATGTCTTTGAGTGCCTAGAACCGACAATGTTCAACTGGGCTGAAGCGGTACTCTTTCAGATGAAAGAACAACTAACTAAAGAAAATGGTGGTAGGAAGAATAATTTCAGTTATGATTCGATCCTTATTTCCTTAATTTTAGAGCGAGTTCCATTGATGCAGCCATAGCATGTTACACTAAGCATATCTGGTCCTAGAGATCCTCGAATGTAGAGATGGGTTGAATTGATGGCTAGACATGTTGTTCAATCGACCATCATATTCTCTACTGCATTCTTTGCCTGGTTCAGAAAATAGATGATCGCCATAGATGAGTATCCATATGTAGGCATAGATTTCCGTGGAGATACATATTTGATTCTACCAGATGGCGCTCAATGGGGTGCAATGGGTAAAAAAAATTTGACCATTTTTTTTTATTTTTTAGGTTTCTACATGTTTTTTTTTTTTTTTTGACGTTTTCCAAGACTAAACTAAAGTTTTAATGTACACAAATGTGGGTCGCGTTCGACCAGTGGGTCGACCAGAGCAGGCAGTATATGAGGCAGCAGAGAGGACTATCAGGAGAGAAGTCCTTCGGGATTTATATTTGACCGAGACTCTTTTTGAGCTACAGCAGTACGTCGCAGGATTGACTCTTAGGATACTGGATTTCTGGATCAAGGAGTTACCTATGAGACTGCAGCGCCATACTATTGGTGTTCCTAACCATTGGATGAGGTTATTGCACAGGATAACTAGAGCAATTGCTTGTTATCATGAACATCACTAGTTTTACTTTGACATTTTTGCATACATTTTGAGGTCATAAGACCAATGTGTCTTGGGCACAAATTTTGTAAAAACATAAACTATCTATCTATTTGTTTTTAGTGTTTTCCTATGTTTAATGCGCAATCCTATTCAATTATGTGATGTGAATTGAAAATGTGTCTTTACATGTTTTTCAAATGTTTGTTTAAAACATAATTCACTAAGGAAATCAAGTATTATGTTCAAATTTGTGGAAATGTTGATTAGTGAATGTAATCAAAATGTATTTCCAAAAGTCGAACTCTAAGGAACATACAATGAAGTGTTGGATTTCGGACAGTATAGATGCTAGTAAGTTGCAGTATGATAAGTTGCGAGTCTAACCTAATGATGATGCAGTTAATGCCAAGTGAAATGGAATCAAATAGAAGTTCAATCAACACGCTACACTCAGCCATATTGTTTGTGGATCGACTGATACAAATCACTTGAAAACTCACTAACTCGCCACCAGGAGCGAAAATGTCCCATGATATAGAGTATAGGGTCTGCATACTATGACTAGCACCATTGGCGTACCCAAAAAATGGTTCCAAAGATTCAGTCATCTGCGATGAAATGCAAAGTGGATTACTAACTTCAAGAAAACTCCAGAAAAACAAACTAAGACAACAAAGTCAAATCAAAGCATATATACAATATGATACAAAATTTTACTATGCTTAATTAAGCATAGTAACGTTTAAGATACAGCCCATTTCTAGGCTATGCCAATGGAATTCCATCATAATAAACTAACTCGTAGGAGCCCTTAGCTAGAACTCTTTTGACAATGTAGGGGCCATTCCATAGTGGCTCAAATTTCTATCAAATCAGCTTCCTGATCATAAAGAAAGAGCAGGTCTCCCTCTGAGAAAATACAAGGCTTGACATGTTGTTCATATTGCACCTTGATTTGTCTCTTCTGTGCTCCATTGGCCAGTACGGCTTAACAACATGTTTCATCTAGATGGATAAGTTTAAAAAGACACGCTTCTTCATTAGAGGTGTGAGGTGACAAGTCAATAGCGAGTTTTAATGACAGAATTTCACATTGGATTGGTAAGATAGCTTTCAGAGCATACACCAACTGAAAGGGAGTAAATTCAGTTTCATTTCTCACCGAGTTTCCATATGCCCACAGAGCCTAGTACAATATTAAATGCCAATATCGTTTGTGAAACCCTATCATTCATTGTGTTAGGGTCCTATAAATTATAGGATCTCAAGGTGATTGAGTATTTCATAAGTTTAAATTTCATATTGGGTATGATTTTCAATATTCAAAATATTTCCAAAAAAAAAATGAAAAAATAAAAGAAAAGGGGGTATATTGAAAAGAGATAAAAGAAAAAATAAAGAAAAAACCCAAAAAAAGAATAATACTGAAAATGTTGCAAATAAAAATGCCACTGTTGATTAGATTGTTTTGTTCAATCATACAGTCTAAGCATGATTGAACTTTTAAATTTTTGTTGATAGGTTAGAAAATAAGGATTTTCCAAACAATTTAAACTTGGCATATCAGTAGCTGGGAAGAGATAAAATTGACTCAACAGTTTAATCTGAGTCAATGGAAGGGATAAGGGATAGATGTAGGTTAGACTTTTATAAAAAAAAGTGATTTGGGTAGAATGAAAAAATGTTAGAATAGTGAAATGGGTAGGTAGAAGTGAAAGAAGAAAAATAAAGCTGAAAATTACATGAGATTTGTCCTAAGACATCATTTAAAGGATTTCATGTATTTCCTAGTCAAAAACGAAAAAATCAAAAGACAAAGGTGTTTTTTCCTAAGGTTTGGGAAGTAATACTTTATTAAATATATTTTGGCATATCATATATCATATTCTAATATCCTAAGTCTCGAACTATACCCTCGCTCGATATTCATTCACTCGACCCCACCATCCACTCACATCCCATCATCGCTTAACCTCCCATCGCTTTCCACCTCATCTCCGCTCCCTCCATCTCATCCAATGGTCCACAACCATTTACGGCCCCCCTTAATCCTCTGAAATTTAACAACGGGGGGGTCTGAAAAGGGCGATTTCCCAAACCGTCCCATCTCCTACATGTTGAGCGCATATTTTTTTGCACCCCCCCCCCCCCCCACTCCATGTCGCTTACCATTCACAACTCCCTATGAAAAGTGATTTTCCTCCATTGCTAAATCGTGCCACTAACAGTTATATATCCTCCACATCCATTGCGCTACGACGACCACTCCTGTCACCTCCGTCCAATCACCTACGCTCCTGCCTACAGGTCCGTTAGGAATTTAATTGACTAATCTATTATCCAACAGACCCATGCCATGTCAAAGGCATTCCTGTCACCCTACAAAAATAAATCCCCCCGCCTGTTTCAAATTTTACACTGCTTCCATGTTTCTTTTGTAACAGGTGATCACAGTTAAGGGTTTTCATAGAAAAAGAAGGCGCAGAAAAATATTTTCAATTGTCTACAGAATCATCAAATTTCCCCTTCTTCAATTCCTTTTTCTCCCAAGTCCCCTGTTGATTCAAGCACAACTCCCTTTCTTTTTCCCCTCTTCTTCTAATCCCCTTCTGTTCATTTGCAATTAATTTCTTTCTCAGTGATAAATTATGCCTCCAAAGAAGGAGCAACAGCCATTTAACCCAATGGTTCACCCTCATGTGGACCTGGATCATGTGGCCCTAGCTGACAAAGACTTTAAAATACATGAAACTTATTCAGAATTTGATCTATTTGATGTTTAATGTTGTCTAGAAGACAAGATCATTGACAAAGGCGATGATATAGGGTTGTGGGAGACTAAATTACCCTATTATATATTCCCAAAAACCCATAGTTGCCTTGAGTTTGTTAGAAAATATCATGCATTCTATGATATAAACCATAGATCTGTTGTAGCCCCCACAGGAGAAGTTCCCCTTACCATCAGTGCCAAGTACAATGATGGCAGTGTGGGTGCAGGCGTTAAGGAGAGCTGCTCAAATTTGGTTAAAATTCTTTCTAATTCAGGAGGAATTAGTTCCTAGTCTTTAATTCCACTCTCGGTCATCAAACTTTATTAAGTTTGTTTGATAAAACTAATAAAAAGACATGCAGAAGCAAAAGTCCCATTTTATCCTTCAGAAACATTATAACTCACTTTAAACCAATGTTAAACCTTTCAGAATGAATATTTAACAACCTTTGGCAATGTAATAATTTACTTTGAAACAATGTTAAACCTTTGGAAACAATGTTTAAACCCTTTCGGCATCATATATCCGGACTTCAAACTCTTAATAAAGCTCTATTGAAATATATTAAAACCTTTGAAAGTTTAGACTTTCGGAAATGGTTCCGGATTTCAACCTTTAATAAAACTCCATTTCATAAAATGTTGGGTCCATACCTTTTTTAAACTCCATGTGATTTCCGACGTGACCACCATTGGATCTCCCACAAATATTATTGGACGGCTATCGTGTTCAATCAACCCCAATGACTTATCGCTACAAAGAAATGCAAAATTGGTGGTTTTAATGCTATGATGTGTCATAATCCGATACAATCGCGTTCAAAATGAAAAAAACCACTCACAACCCAAAAGCGGCACGAAAACAATGTCTAGTTTCTTGAAAACCGCTTTTCTGCAAAATTTCATTTCCAATCGTGTTTAAACACGGGTTTTCGTTGCATTCCTATTATCCCTTCGGTTTCTCTTGGAAACCTCTCTTTCTGTTGCGCAACTCAATAACCATTCTTCAATTATCACAGCCCAATCCCAAGCAAAGAAACCACAATTACCTCGATTTCCTATAAATATTTTACACAGAATTTTAATGCACACTTCAAAATCTACACAAAAAACATGAATCCAATGGATTTTCGGATAAATGATGGATTTTGAAGAGATGAAAACCTCCGGGAATTGCCAAGTATACAACAGATGATTTAATTCTGCAATTTTATTAAAATAGAGGCAAAACCTCTCAATCAATTCTTCTACGACCCAATTCTGAATTCCTCGGTTACATTTATAGTTTTTTTACATAACATTCGACCTCCTCTTAAGGATCGAATTCTCCTAATTTAGAAAAAATCCTAATTACATAATATCTTCCCTATATCTATCAACTGAAGGCTAAATATGTTGAATCTAATCTAAAACTGTTCAATCTTCCTAGATAGTAGTTCAACCCTATCTAGTACAACTGTAAATTGACAGCTAAGGTACCAACACCTTTGCTTGTAATTTTTTTTTGGATTTTTAGAGTAATTAATGAAGCCTTTTGTCTCTAAGCCTCATGCTCCTACATCAGACTCCTGAGGACAAAAATATTCATGGGCTCTTGTCCATGAGCTCCTCCATAGAACTGCCTAGTTTCTACAGCATGGTTTCTGTCATCTAGGTAGCATCTTCAATTGGCTAATCCTTCCACTTAATCAAATATTGAAAATATTCTTGTCCTATGGTCTTCTTAAAAAATTTCTTGTCTAAGATCCTCTTTGGCTGAAATTTCTTTGTTGAGGGTAACTGTTTTACCTAGTCAATATTTTCTCTGTCTTTTGGTCTGTCATTTGCGCCACTATCTTCATATATGTACAAATCAGCAACATTGAATATTGGAGATATTCCAATATCATATGGTAATTTCAATTTCATAAGAATTTGCAAAAAAAATTCTCAATATCCTGCATGGTCCTATCTTTTTGAATTTTAACTTGTTATACTTCCTCTTTGGAAATCTTTCTTTCCTCAAGTGTGCTAAAACCAAATCACCAACTTCAAAATTAACTTCTCTTTTTTGCAAATTTGCTCTGTTTTTGTACTTGATCCTGCTGTCTTGTAGCTGCTACTTTACCTGTTCATGTATTTCTTGAATTTCTGAAGCAAACTCCTCTCCTTCAACACTTCTCATTTCTGCTTTTCCCACGTTCCTCAATTCAGATACTCCTCTTGGGTGCATTCCATAAACTATATGGAATTGACTTTGTCCTGTACTTTTGTTAGGTGAATCATTATATGCATATTCTACCTGTGGTAAAATATGATCCCACTGTTTAGGCTGTTCTCCTGCAAGACTTCTCAAAATATTACCCAAACTCTTGTTCACTAATTCAGTCTGCCCATCAGTCTGAGGGTGATAAGATGAGCTGAAACTTAGTTTAGTACCAAGTTTCTTCCACAATGTCCTCCAAAAATGACAAACAAATCTGGTGTCTCTATCAGAGACAATACTTTTAGGTAACCCATGTAATCTGACAATCTCCTTGAAAAACAAATTGGCAACATGAGTAGCATCACTGGTTTTATAACATGGAATAAAATGTGTCATTTTTTAAAATCTGTCAACTACAACATAAATTGTATCATTTTTTCTCTGTGTCTTAGGCAATCCTAAAACAAAATCCATACTTACCATATCCCAAGGCCTGTCTGGAATGTACAAACCTGCATTTTGACTTTTCCCTTTTGCATATTGACAAATTTTACAATTCTTCACATAATTTTCCACTTCAGATATCATCTTTGGCAAAAAAAAAAAAAATTAGTTGCTCATAAGTCTTATCAACACCAAAATGTCCAGCAAGTCCACTGCTATGTTTTTCCTTGATTAAATTTTATCTCATAGAACAATTTGGTATGCACAACTGATTTCTTTTTAACAATAAACCCTCTTGCAAGAAATAATCTAACCACTGACTTATGTCTATCAAAAGATGATTACAACATTCTTCAAATGCTTCTTTGAAATCCAAATATGTCTTATAGAGTTCTTTAAGAAAATCAAAACCTAACACTTCAATTTGACTTTCTTGTACAAGAATGCTTTTCCTACTCCAGGCATCAGCTACCTTGTTTTCTTGACCACTTATATGCTTCAATACAAAGTTAAAAATTTGAAGATATTCAACCCATTTTGCATGTTTTTTATTCAATTTAGGTTGTTGCATAATATACTGTAAAGCATGATTATCTGAATATAGCACAAATTCTTTAGACATTAAATAATGTCTCCACTTCTTCAATGACTGTACAATTGCATAAAATTCCTTGTCATAAGAAGAGTACTTCCTCCTTGTCTCATTCATCTTCTCACTTAAATATGCTACAGGTATATCTTCTTGACTTAATACAGCTCCAATAGCTTCCCCACTGGCATCACATTTTACTTGAAATGGTTTATTAAAATCAGGCAAAACTAAGACAGGTTTCTCAGTTATCTTTTTCTTCAAGACCTGAAAATTCCTTTCAGCTTCAGCAGTCCACTTGAATGGTTGTTTTTCCTTCTTTATGGTTTCAATGATAGGCGCATTGATCTTACTAAAATTCCTGATGAATTTTCTATAAAAACTAGCAAGACCATGAAAACTTCTTACCTCAAAAACACTTTTAGGTGAAGGCCACTCCACAATTTCCTTTATCTACTCTGGATCCATTTTTAATCCTTCAACAGAAACAACAAAACCTAGATATACCAATTCTTCTTTCATGAATGAACATTTCTTTAAATTTATCAGTAACTTCTCTTGATGTAATTTCCTTAAGACATAATTAAGATGTCTCAGGTGTTCTTCCTTTGTTTTTCTATAAATTAATATATCATCCAGATATACTATTGCAAATTTACCAATACATTCCTTAAATACTTCATTCATAAGCCTCATAAATGTACTAGGTGCATTTGATAAACCAAAAGGCATCACCATCCATTCATACAATCCCTCATTTGTTTTAAAAGTTGTTTTCCATTCATCTCCTTCCCTTATCCTAATTTGATGATACCCACTTTTCAAATCTAGTTTTGAAAAATATCTTGCTCCACTCAAACAATCCATCAAATCTTCAATTCTAGGTAAAGGAAATCTATACCTGATTGTTATCTTTTTAATTTCTCTTGAATCAGTGCACATTCTCCATCCTCCATCTTTCTTTGGACTTAATACTGTAGTTATTGCACAAGGACTCAAACTTTCTCTGATCAAACCTTTGTCAACCAATTCCTAAACTTTCTTTTTGATTTCTTCATTTTCTGTAGGAGTCATTCTGTAAGCTGCTTTGTTTGGAAAATTTGATCCTAGAATCAAATCTATCTGATGGTTGATTCTTCTTACAGGTGGTAATTCATCAGGCAAATCATCCACAATAATATCACAATATCTCTCCAACATTTCTTGAATTTCAATTGGAAAATCAGAATTTTAGTAGAAGTAAATACTACCTTAGGTTTGTAAACTAAAGGAAAATTTACCTCATCATCTTCAATCTGCTGCAAGTATTATTTTCCACTCAACAATAAAGCCTTTGGATCAGACTTTTTACTTGGTGCATCTTCTTCTTCCATAGGTAACAATGTTTGATTAATACCATCTTCGAAAAACTTGTAAGTATTTCTCTTTCCATCATGTATTGTTGCTCTGTCATACTGCCAAGGTCTACCCAGCAATATGTGACACGCATCCATAGGCATCACATCACACATGATTTTATCTTTGTAACTGCCCATTTGCAATTCTATTTCACATTGTTCCTTTACTATCAGTTGATGTCCCTTCTAAAGCCATGAAACCTTGTAGGGTGTTGGATGTTCCCTTGTCTTCAATTTCAACTTCTCTATCACCTCTGTAGAGACCAAATTATCTGTACTGCCACTATCAATTACCAATTGACAGCGTTTCCCTTGGACTTTGCACACACTTCTGAACAAATTCTTTCTCTGTTTTGGTTCATCAACTTCCTTTGTTTGTTTTAACAAAACTTTGTTAACCACCAAAGATTCTCCTTTCTCTTGCACAATTTCTTTCTCTGTTATAGGAAACTTTATTGCTTCTTCTTCAGCCTGAGAAACAATTGCATTTCTCTGGTTTTTCCCCACATTCTCTGGACACTCATAGGCTCTATGTCCTAATTTGTTACATCTGTAACATCTGACTTCTCTTCCTATGTTTCTGCCTCCTCTTCCTTTATAAGGACTCCTTCTGCCACTTGTATCACCTTCTGTGGGTGCATACTAAGGTGAGATGCTGCTAGCTCCATCTCTACGTGTTGTAGATCTTCCTCTACCACCTTGACTTCCTCTTTCTTGGAAATTACCTCTTCCTTTGGCAAATTGCTTTCTTATGAGTTTTCTTCAGCTTTTAAGGCCATTTTGTAAGCATCTTCTACTGTTTTAGGAGAAAATATACTTATCTCATCTTGAATCTCCATTCTGAGACCATTTATGTACCTGGCAATCTTCTCTGTTGTATCTTGAATTTGTCCTACTCTTATGCTCACTTTGTAAAATTATTCTATGTATTATTTTATTGTCATTAATCTCTGTCTAAGATTCTGCATTTGTCTAAATAACGAAAGCTGATAATCACTAGGAAAAAACTTACCTCTCAGCTTTGCCACCATTTTGTTCCAATTCTTGGTTGGTTTCTTACCAACTCTCCTTCTTTCTGCTTGCACTCCATCCCACCAAAGTGTTGCATGTCCTTTCAACCTTGTGACAGCAAACTTAACTCTCTTTTCTTCACTCATCTCTTCATAATCAAATCATTTATTCATTTCATTGATCTAGTCTATCAACTCTTATGGATTCAATCGTCCTGCAAAAGCTAATACTTCAAGTCTAGGTTTGGATGTAGATCCTAAAACTGATTTAAAGAATCTCATATCAAGAGTAAGCTCAACATTTTCTTCTTCTTCTTCTTCAGCTTCAGGTTCACTAACATCTTCAGGATCTCTCTGTTGTCCTGCTTCCATTGCTTCCAATCTAGCTTGAATCTTCTGCATAGTCTCTAGTACTTCAGTATTTGCAACTGGTCTACCTCTTCTTCTACCAGCACCACCTCTACCAATTCTGACATCCATGTTGGATTTCTTTTCTGACTTTTGGAAGCTTGTTTAGTGTCTGAAAAATGCTCTGAAGACTGCTTTGATACCACAAATGATGGCAGTGTGGGTGTAGGCGTTAAGGAGAGCTGCTCAAATTTGGCTAAAATACTTTCTAATTTAGAAGGAATTAGTTCCTGGTCTTTAATTCCACTCTCGGTCATCAAACTTTATTAATTTTTTTTATAAAACTAATAAAAAGACATGCGGAAGCAAAATTCCCCTTTTATCCTTCGGAAACATTATAACTCACTTTAAACCAATGTTAAACCTTTCGGAATGAATATTTAACAACCTTCGGCAATGTAATAATTTACTTTGAAACAATGTTAAACCTTTGGAAACAATGTTTAAACCCTTTCGGCATCACATATCTAGACTTCAAACTCTTAATAAAGCTCTATTGAAATATATTAAAACATTAGGAAGTTTAGACTTTCGGAAATGGTTCCAGATTTAAACCTTTAATAAAACTCCATTTCATAAAATTTCGGGTCCATACCTTTTTTAAACTCCATGTGATTTCCAACGCGGCCACCATTGGATCTCCCACATATATGATCAGACGGTTATCACGTTCAATCAACCCCGGTGACTTATCGCTCCAAATCAACGCGAAATTGGTGGTTTTAACACTATGACGTGTCTTGATCCGATACGATCGCATTCAAAATGAAAAAAACCACTCACAACCCAAAAGCGGCGCGACAACAGTGTCTAGTTTCTTGAAAACCACTTTTTTGCAAAATCTCATTTCCAATCGCGTTTAAACACGGGTTTTCGTTGTGTTCCTATTATCCCTTCAGTTTCTCTTGGAAACCTCTCTTTCCACTGCGCAAATAAATAACCATAGATCAATTATCACTGCCCAATCCCAAGCAAAGAAACCAGAATTCCCTCGATTTCCTATAAATATTTTACACATAAGTTTAATACACACTTCAAAATCTACACAGAAAACATGAATCAAATGGATTTTTGGATAAATGATGGATTTCGAAGAGATGAAACCCTCTGGGAATTGCCAAGTATACAACAAATGATTTAATTCTGTAATTTTATTAAAACAGAGTCAAAACCTCTCAATCAATTCTTCTACGACCCAATTCTGAATTCCTCCTTCTTAGAGGTTACATTTATAGTTTTTTTACATAACAGTCGACCTCCTCTTGGGGATCGAATTCTCCTAATTTAGAAAAAAACCTAATTACATAATATCTTCCCTAAATCTATCAACTGAAGGCTAAATATGCTGAATCTAATCTAAAACTGTTCAATCTTCCTAGATAATAGTTCAACCCTATCTAGTACAACTGTAAATTGACAGCTAAAGGTACCAACACCTTTGCTTGTAAACTTTTTTTGGATTTTCAGAATAATTAATGAAGCCTTTTGTCTCTAAGCCTCATGCTCCTGCATTATACAACATGAAAATGATGCAAGCTCCTATTTTTGAAGAAACCATTCCTTTCTCCTATCAATCCCTCATAGAATTATACCAAAAACTGGATTTTTCCAGCATAGCCAAAACACTAGAGTTATTCATGGGTATAGAAACTCCATTGCCAAAGAAGAATCCTCCATATATTTCTTCTACTTTCCCTGATAGGACCCAGCATATTGTCACTGTCCTTTCATATATGCTAGGATACCATTCAAATCAGTGGATAAATGAAGCACTGATAGGTTTCATGTCCATACTTTTAGCAGATTCCAAGCCTTCTATTATGTTTAACTTCAGTCAATTCCTATTTGATGCCATTCACAACCAATTTGTTGAAAATCATATACCGGAAGTGTTTAAATACACTTCAATCCTACATGTTTGTATATTTTTCAGGAAAGCAAGTTCAAGTTTACAATGAGTAAAGTTAATGAAGACTGCCAAGCTCAATCAGTCATTTTCTGGACAACCATGCTAATGAATAACCAGAAGGATTACACCTACAAAATATTTGTTGAAGCATTTGTGCATCCAGAAATGAGCATTCTCAACAGCACAGTAGAACCAAGAATTAATGAATATATTAAGAAGATCATGCAGCTATCAGACAATGTAAGAACTAGAAACTGGTAATTGTACCAGAACAACACAAATCTCAGAATTTACGGGTGTGAGTTAGCCCCTTACAAGCTGCCAAAGTTCCTCCCCATGAGGATCTTTGCCCTGGAGTACATCAGACAGATGATCAATGCAGATGAGGTACATTTTGTATCTACCAAAAAGAAGTCTCAATTTAGGATCAAGTCCCAAATTGGCCCTTTCATTTGCAATAGCATAGCAACAGGAGAGGAGGCTAATAGGATGTTGAAGGAGATGAAATTTACACACAACTTCACTTGGCCTTATGACCCATTGGGCATCATCTCAAATAAAAGGGTCAAAAACAAATCAACTCCATATATCCACACCTACAGGCCTGAAATTGAGAAGTTCATGAACCAAACATAGTGGGTAGTAAATACATTACATGAGGCTGAAGAGCAGGTGATTTCATCCTCAAGCATACAGACCCCTACTCCACAAGAAAAGCATATTACAGAAGATAAGGAAGATAGAGGAAAATAAAAAGAGAAATAGGCAATAGGAAAGAGGCCAAGAGATGATCAATCTACTTTGGAGACGGATACATCTAGCAGAGAATTTAAAATGAAATACAGAAAGAGAGCAAGAATTCATATGGACATATATCAAAGCAAGGAAATAGAGCAGAAAATAGTCATAACTATTAGAGATTCTCCTGGTTCTTCTCCATCAGGTGGCTAAAATGTATTTTCTACATCTTCAACTACAATTCCATTTCAGTAGCAAAGTCTTCAAACACCTACATCTACTACTGCTACAGGGTAAAAGGGGGAAAACATTTATGACACCTTCAGGAAAATTAAAAGGAAGAATGAGATATTGAAAATTGGCACTTACAACCAGTTTTGGAAACATACTAGCAGTTCACAGAGCAGGCTTTTATCAGCCTTTGACTCATAGAAAGGAAAGATGAGAATGGCTTTCTTAGAAGCCCAGATTTCTCAGCCAAAATCAATTGCATATTTCAAGCATACTACTTTTGAGTTTAATATCAGAGACATCCATCCAATAGATCAAATGGAGATGCATAAGCAGATTGGAGAGATGATTTCCTCCACACTGACAAGAACTACAATGAGCCTATCTAAATTGCAGGTATCACTGGCTAACATTCAATCTCAGCTCAAAATGGAGAATATTTCTTCTCTTTCCAAGGATACTAGAATCAAATCCCTAGAGGATTTAGTTGTGAATATTTGATATGATCCAACAAAGGTAGAGGCAATAGAAGAGATCCTGAAGAAGAAGAACGCTGACATAGCAGCCCTAAGAAAACAACTTAAAATTTCAGCTATTGAAGACCCTTTAACAAAGGACATATAAGAGAATGAAGCATAAAAATCAGAGATGATGAAGTTGATAATGGAGCAGTCATCACAGCTAAAGCAAATGGAAACAGAGATGGAGAAATTGGTCAAGGAAAAAGAAAAAGCAGTAGAAATGACCATTTTTCCTTTGGATGTTGTTCCTATTGTAGTCATCCCTACAACTACTCCAATAACTACAAGCACATCAGGTGGTGCAGAACATCTGGCCAAAGCCATGGAGAATATGACTATACAAATAGAGGAAATCAAAAAGTTGGAAGTATAAATCAATACCTTAAAGGATCTGAAGATAAGATCTGACAATGCACATGAAATAGAAATACAGAGCTCTCAAAAGCAGATTGAAAGACTGATAAAGGCAGAGAGAGAAGCTTCCATTGGTCAAACCATTGGCCAAGCAAAAGAGATTATTTGGACAAGCATAATTGATTCTATGAATGAAATATGGCCTTCTATTCAAATCATATTTGAAAAGAAAGAACTGATTGAACGGGTAAATGATGCCATAGAGAAAGCAACCAAGGAGCTTGCAGGGATGCCTAAGACAGCAAATAACATTATCGTATTTTTAAATTCCAAGAACATGTTCAAATTAGAGGCATTTTGAGTTGACGACAGAACAGCAACAATTCTATAAGTCAAGAAGGTGCTTAATAAGAAAATCTTGGTCACACAATTAGAGGAAAAGTGCCACAATTTAGAAGTTAGTGTCAGTATATTCTTTAACAGAATCAAGCCACTGACCAAAAGAGGGTTACCCTCACTGTTTGTAATAAATTATAAGCTTATGCCCAAACAAGACTATGTCAAGAAGCTAAAAGAGATTGCCAAGGACACAACCAAGTTTGTAGGGATTAAAGGATCAATGACTTGAAGAGCTTTCCTTGAATCCATGGATAATGACATATTCATCCAGCATGAAATTAAACACATTTTTGTGTTGAGGCCAACTTTTGTGAAATTCACAGATACAGATGAGATATACTGAAATTTTATCAGAATCAAGATTCCAAATGAGAAACAGTGGGAAAAATTGTGTGACCACCAAGAAGGGTGAAAGCCAGTGCATTAGAAAATAAGCATAGCCAACGTATCAGCCAACTCAGCATATCAGCATCAGATCATCCAAATCTACCAACACATACTAGATCAAATCAAGCAGCAATGGCCTTCTAGAGAATAGGGCCAGATGTCAAAGTTATTCCATCATGTCCACTTCATGGTCACACTAGTCAAATTTTAATTATTATTGTAATTAATAACAAATTTCCCATGTAGATATGGAAATCACTTTAGAGTTAGTTAAATATTGCATTCCTTCTCAGTATCAAGGGTTGGACCCTAGATTGTAAGAACTATTGTTTTGGAGCATTATATTTTTGGAGTTGGAGCATCAATAATAAAATACCTTTTGCAAGATTCTTGAGCTATGTTTATCTGGTGATGTTATTTCTTTTCTGTGTTTAATTTTTTCCATTTTTATTTCTCTCTGCCTATCATTTAAATATGATTGTAAATCAGAAATATGAAGATTAATATTTTTTGTTAGAGCACCTTATTTCTGGTTGTATTTACAATATAAATGTTTTTCTTCTGAAGTCAGGTTAAGAAATACTTAATTTCTTTTTAACCATTACTTAATTCACTTTTTCTGTCATCTCATAATTCATCATGTTGTAAGATCCAGTAAATGTACTTAGCTTGCCTTGTGAATGCTCTTAAAAAATTGATGCAACAACCCAACCTCTTATGACTCCATAGCCCAATGGAATTAGTTTAAGAAGATCTTCTAATCCAGCCAAACAATCAATCAAAAATCAACCCCTACAATCATTATAACTAGCCTAAAATCATACTCATAAAACAAAGCTAAATCTAAAGAGAGATCCCTCTCTAAGTCTAGGAGGGCTAGATCCTAGGCTCCAAAGTGGTTTTGATGTTGTCCTATATAATTATTCTTGCCAATCTTAAAATTATAGAATGATAACATAGTGGTGACCATACTGGGGAACATAAACTGGTAAACTTGTCATTTCATTAGAATTCAAAAACCTCGGTTAAAATCATTGTATGATAGAAGTATTTTCTAAAATTGGTGGTCTTTTTTAGAATAATCAGTTTGTTTGTTCTTCTGACTTGAATTATGGTTCCTAAAATAATCTCTACTAGATCCCATCCTAATCCAAATCCTCCCCTATAGTGGACAATCCTAAGAATATTTTAAGAAAAACTCCTAGAACTGAAACCCAAACAAGTAGTTGATTTCTTCACAGAGAAAATTCCCTCCCTGAAAACTTTGTCACTTTACAGGACATTCAATTTTATTTACATTTTGAACAAGGTTTATTCAGGACTAAATCTGAGAATTAGACAGACCAGACAATATTTGATCCATCTATTTTGCAACAAATTCTAGTGAGAAAATATTTTTCTCAAATTCAATATGATCCTTAGCTTCTCCATGATTTTGACACTCTCCAAGATTTGGTAACACGGTTTACTTCAACTTTTGATGATGCTTAACTTCAACAATCTGTAGAATTAACTACATTGACTATAGTAGCTTCTTCTTTTACCTCTTATATTTCCCATCTTAAGTCAGCTAGTCCTACTACTTCCACAATCCCCACCAATTCTTTTATCCTTATTGATAACAGCACTCAAACCTCTACACATACATCTTCTCCCATCATCCATCCTACTTCATCCACTTTCCAGCTTCCTCCACCACCTCCACCAAATATGGCAGCCATATATGCCCCATTTGTGTTTCCAAAACCTTTGGCTTCTATGCCACAGGATTACTAGTCCAAAATTACATTATATGATGGAACTGGTCCTGTAACTGCCCAACAGCATGTTAACAAAATGAATGACTTTTTTGACCTTCAAGAGGTATATGAAGAAAGTGTTAAGTTAAGAATGTTTTCTCAGAGTCTTAGTGGAGAAGTTAGAAAATGTTTCAAATCTTTACCTGCAAATAGTATCAATGACATCCCTGCATTTCATTAAACATTCCTCAATAGGTGGGAAGTAAAAAAGAACCCTCTTCAAATTTTATCTGAATATGAAAATATTACATGGACCCGAGCTGAAGTGTTTAGGACTATTGCACCTAATTCAATAGTTTATATAATGCAATACCTGCTCATATAAAACCACTACAAGGCTTAGCCTTGGTTAAATTCCCAAATGGTTTTGAACCAGAAATGTCTTATCAGCTAAGGGAAAGAAACTCATCTACATTAGAAGAAATGCATAGAGATGCAGTGAGTGTAGAAGCCAACCTGTTAGCAAAAAGAGCTAGAATGAGAACTAAAAGAAGAGTTACCATAAGAGAATAACCTTCAACTTCCACATATGATGCTAAAATTGACTCATTAGTTAGGACTATGGAGAGAATGATGGAGAGAATCAACCTAAAGGAGAGAACTATTCCTAGAGAAAATCAACCAACTCCCCAAAACATAAATCAAAATCTTAGAAGAAACCCTCCTATGATAAGACAGAGAGAGAAAAGAGGTCCTGATCAACAAATTAGGCCTCCATTCCAAGAGAATTATGTTGATGAGGATGAAGGAGTAGTTGAAGAAGTAGAAGAGAATCAGATAAATTTAATGGGAATAAATGAAGATGACTCTGTTTTTCTCACTTAAGAAGAACCAAAATTATTTTCATTAACTCAAATAGAGTTAGAATCTGAAGAATTTGATGATTATAAACAAGGATTTGAGAATTTTATCATGGAGGTTCATAGACATTATAACCTTAGAAGCAAGAAAAACTTTGATCATTCCAACAAAAATAATTCAGAAAATTCTGTTAAAAAGGTCTTTGAACATGATCTCAACAAAACAACAGCAAATCCAAAGAAAAGTGTAAATAATTCAGAAAAGAAGAACACATAAAACATTAATAGGAGAACATTTGATACCCTTGCCAAAATTGTTCAAACTGATATTCCTAGTACAAGTAAACAAACTGAATTTACCCAAAAATTAGTCGCTGAAAGAACTGATTTTTCAAATCTGCTCAAAGTTCAAACACCATTCAGCATTGAGAATGAACTTGCTAAACTGAAAATATCTATTCCTCTCACTGAATTGATAAACAAGAATGTGTATAGGTATCAGGTCCTAAAGGTACTAAACATAGGGGAAATTATTGATACTGTTAATTCAAATGATGATCAACCTGAACTTTTGTTTGGGCCAGAAGTTGATGGTAAACCCCAAGAAGGAGATGTCCCTCCATTTTATGTCAGTCTTAATGTTCATGATAAAATTCTCCATAATGCCATGTTGGATTCAGGTGCATCACATAATCTTATACCAAAGGCTGTTATGAAAAATCTTGGCCTTGAAATTACTATATCTTATAAAGATTTTTACTCATTTGATTCTAGCAAAGTTAGATGTCTAGGTCTTATCAAAAATCTTTATGTCACTTTAGCTCAGATACCAGCAAAAATTCTAGTGATGGATATAGTAGTAGTTGACATCCCTCCTAAGTATGGTATGCTTTTATCACGCTGATGGGAAGCAAAGTTACAAGGGACCCTTCAAATGGATATGACTTATGATACAATACCAGTGTTTGGTCAACCAAGAAGACTGTATAGGGAAACCTTAATGAAGTACACGGTGAGTAGTCAAGAAAAACCACACAATTATCCTCTGTACTCTGTTCATACTGACCTTGACTCCTTCATTCTTTATAATGATGGAGACATTGATTCACAGGTTACCCATGCATAAAATGATTTTAAAGAAGAACATGACAGTCAGATAGAAACTGTACAACAAGATCCTGAAAAATGAACCCCTTTGGAACATGAGTTTTGATGGCTCATGTGGAAAAGCAGGCTCAGGAGCAGGTATTGGGGTATATAACGCAAGGAATAATCGTGCACAAGGTCACTCATACAAGCTAAATTTTCGGTGCACCAACAACATAGTAGAATATGAAGCCCTACTCTTAGGATTACAATGGCTGAAAAAATTAGGAGCTAAGAGGATCTGTGTCCATGATGATTCTGAATTAGTCATAAAACAAATAAAAGGACAATACATTGCAAATCATCCTAGGTTGAGAGCATACAGAAATGTTGTACTTGATTTCTTAATAACATTTGAAGAATATGATTTAGCAGTTATCCCTAGAAATCAAAATGTCCTAGCAAACGGTTTAGCATTTTCAGCAAGCACATGTCAATTGCCTCACCCAAATAGGCAATAAACAGTAGAGGTTAAACATCGTCCATCTGTGCTTGATAACATGAGATACTAGCAAGTATTCAGTAGTGACAAACAAATTGAGAATTTATTACAATAAAAAGATGAATTTAAGGATTTCAATATAGACTTATATTTTGAAGAAGACAGTCACTCTGATGTACAAATCAGTGTAGAAAAACAGTCTGTTGTTTTTTATATAAATATTTCAGCAAATAAAACTGTTCATAAAACTGAAATACATAAAGACCCAGAAAAAGAGGAATTCAAAGTACTTCAACTCAAGGATAATATCCTCCCTAGAGGGCTTGTCCCTTCAGAATAATTGTTTGACTTTAATGACATGGCCAAGAAACCCAAAATGGAACCAACAGGTACAAACATTGAAGAGTGTAACATAGGCACTGAACAATATCACAAAATCATAAAATTGTCAAAATCACTACATATAATTACAAAATAAAGGTATATAGCTTTGTTTAATAATTCATAGATGTATTTTCTTGGAGCTATGAGGATTTAAAATCTTATGATACTAGCATCATACAACACAAAATTCCAATCAAGGAGGATCAAAAACCTTTTAAAAAAAAACTATGAAGGATAAATCTTGTCTTAATGCCTTTGGTTGAGAAAGAAATCAAGAAAATGTATGAATCCAAAATCATAGTTCCACTCAGATATTCTAAATGGTATCCAATGTTGTGCCTACAAGAAAGAAAACAAGTGAAATCAGACTTTGCATTGACTTTAGGAATCTGAACAAAGTATCCCTTAAGGACAACTACCCTTTACCAAAAATGGATCATATATTGTAGAGGTTAGTAGGCTCTAGTAGGATTTATTTGTTAGATAGATTTTCAGGTTATAATGAATTTTTAGTGCATCCTTATGATCAGGACAAAACATCTTTTACTACTCCTTGGGGAACTTTCATGTATGTGAAAATTCCCTTTGGATTAATGAATGTTGGTGCTACTTTTCAAAGGGCCATGGACATTGCTTTTGTAGATGAAATTGGCCATTTCATTTTGATATACCTTGATGAAATTATTGTATATTCCAAAACTGATGAAGAACACTTGGCACATCTAAGAAGAGTTTTGAAAAATGTAGAAAGTTTGGAATTTCCTTACATCCCAAGAAAACATTGTTTGGTCTTGAAGAAGGAAATCTTTTGGGTCACATTATTTCTCAATATGGAATTAGAATTTATCCTATTAGGATTGATGGTATACTCAAAATTAGTCATCCCAGGAATCTCGAATAACTTCAATCTTTCATTGGTAAAATCAAATTTTTAAGGATATTTATACCCTTGCAAAACTTTTGAGAAATATAACCAACATGCTTAAAAAATATTCAAAAATTAAATGGAACATTGAAGCTAAACAATCTTTTGATTTAGTCAAACAAGCATTGACAAAAGCCCCAGTCCTAACTAGCCCGGATTTTACCAAAGACTTAATAGTTTATTCTTTTGCAACTGAACATACTATTGCAGTTGTATTGCACAAAAACAGTGAAGGACATGAACAGCCAATAGAATTTTTTAGCAAATCCTTGAGGTATGCATCTTTAAAATACAACATCATTGAAAAACAGGCTTTTGCTTTGGTTAAAGCATTAAAGGATTTCATAGTTTACATTATACATTCACATATTATTGCTTATGTGCCCAAAGCAGTAGTCAAAGACATTTTAACATAGAATGGTCCTAATGGAAAGAGAGGCAAATGGATTGTTGTTATTTTGGAATATGATGTGGAAATCAAACCTACCAAATTGATTAAAGGGAAAGGATTAGCCAAATTGATGGTTGAATCAAATTTTCATGCACTATACATCAACATGGTTTATTCATTGGATGATCAAGAGGAACTGGCGACTTCACAAATTGATGAAGCATTCCTAAATTCTCCCTGGTATGCAGATATCTTATATTTTTTATTTAATTTGAATGCTCCTCCTGGTTTGTCCAAAACTAAAGCAAGATTTATAAAATTGAAAGCTGTCAAATTATGCATTTTAGAAAATGTCTTATATTGGAAATATGTTGGAGGTATTCTACTCAAATGTTTGCTAAAATATTATGCAAATAAATTTATGCAATAATTCCATGAAGGTGCCTATGATGGCCATATTTATTGGAAAACCACTACCAGTAAGATTCTTAGAGCTGGTTTCTACTGGCATACCCTTTTTTCTAACATCCATAAGATGGTAATTGCTTGTCACAAATTGCCAAATTTTTGAAGGAAAGAGAAAATTGTTGTCCTTGCCCTTAAAGCCCATTTCTGTTGAGAGCCCTTTCCAACAATGGGGATTATATTTCATTGGAGAAATTCACCCCCCATCCTCTGCCTAACATAAATGGATTCTTACTGCCACAGGCTACTTTATCGAATGGATAGAAGCCACTCCTAGAAATTCCACTGATTTTGTCATTATAAAATTCCTTGAAACCAATATCCTTTCTAGATTTGTTTTTCCTAGAAAAATCATCACTGATAATGCTGCAGCCTTCAAGTCCAAGAAAATGGTTGATTTTTGTCATAAGTGTCATGTAAATTTGGGGCATTCAATAGCCTATTACCCTCAAGGTAATGGATTTGCTGAATCTTCAAACAAAATTTTGGTGAATATCATCAAAAAGCTCTTGGAAGATAACAAGAAATCATGGCATAACAAGTTAATAAATGCAGTTTGGGCTGATAGACTTACTACCAAAAAATCAATTGGCATGATTCAAGACCAATTGGTCTATGGAATGGATACAATTTTTCCTTCATCTTTAGGAGTTCCAGTCATGAAGATCATTCAAGAGATACAAGCTGAACCAAATGATATAAAAAGAAGAATCAATCAAATTATTCAATTGCAACAGTCTAGAGAGGAAGTTTATAACATAAATCAAGTAATTCAAGAAAATATCAAGAAGATTTTTGATAAAAGAACAAAGGCTGATGATTTTAATCTAGGAGACAAAGTTTTGAAATGGGTTTCGAGAAGAGAAGACAAAGGTAAACATGGAAAATTCAACAATCTATGGCAAGGGCCATACATTATTGATGATTTTAAAGGAAACAATGCATATTTCCTTAAAGATTTGGATGGAACAGAGATACCTGGTGGTCCTGTCAATGGCAGGATGCTGAAACATTATTTCTCTTAAAAATACAAGTTGGTATTTCATCATTGTAAATACCACAGTTTTACAACTTATGATTTTAATAATTCATTAACAAAGGTTGAAGCCCATGGAGAAGGCCGTAAGCCTGGGTTGATGAGATGTCATAAAACAAAAAAATAAAATCAGGTGAAGATTTTGCAAAAAATCGAGCATTCAAGGCTATTGGTCTTAGGTTCTTGACACTTCACTTGGAGAAGTGCCATCCACAACTGGAGCTACTGTTAGTATCCTATGAATCATAGATCTCAAGGTGATTGAGTATTTCATAGGTTGTGATTTCATATTGAGTATGACTTTCAATATTCAAATGATGTCCAAAGAAAAATATGAAAAAAGAAAAGAAAAGAGGGTATATTGAAAAAAAAGAAAATAAATAAAAACCCCAAAAAGAATAACACTGAAAGCGCTGCAAATCAAAGTGCCACTACTGATTAGATTAGTTTTTTCAATCATACAGTTTAAGCATGATTGTAAAATTTTAAATTTTTGTTGATGGGTTAGAAAATAAGGATTTGCCAAACTGTTTAACCTTGGTAGATTAGCAGTTAGGTAGAAATAAAATTGACTCAATAGTTTAAACTGAGTCAATGGAAGAAATAACGATAGATGTAGGTTAGAATTTTAAAGAAAAAGTGATTTGGGTTTGTAATTCTAACTGCACCCTCAGAAATAATGAAAAAAATGGAAACATATAGGAAATGGGTAGGTAGGAGTGAAAGAAGAAAAATATAGGAAACATGAAATTTATTCCAAAATCTATCCTAAAGATTTCATGTATTCCTTGGTTAAAGAGGAAAAATAAAAAATAAGAGTTCTAACCTAAGTTTCAGGATTAAATACATTTGACAAATTTATGTCATATCCCCCATATCCTAAGTCCCTAAACTATACCCCGCTCTTCATTTAATTCACCGACCCCACCATCCACTCACCCGTCACATCACCGATAAACTCTCACCATCTATTGTCCCATCTCCACCCCCTCCATCTCATCCGACGGCTCACGATCCCCCCCCCCCCAATCCTTTGAACGTTAACATCGGGGTGGGGTTTGAAATGGGTAGTTTTCCAAAAAATCCCACCTGCTATGTGTTTTGCGCTAGTTATTTCGCACCCTCCCCAGTCCAATCCACTTATCGGTCATGCCCTCCTGCGAAAAGTTGTTTTCTACCGCTACAAAACCACCGCGCCTCTGACTGTTGCATCCCTGCCATTACCGTTGCACCACGAAAATTTCCTCTGTCACCTCCATCCAATCGCCTACGCTCCTGCCTTAAGCCTGTTAGACATTTAATGGCTTAGGCCATTACCCAACGAGCCTGCGCCATGTCAACGGTAACCCTATTATTTTATAAAACCAATCTTCCGCACCTATTTCAAGGTTTACAATTACTTCCGCATTCTTATTGTAACAGGTGATCACAGTCAGATTTTATCAGAGAAAAAATAAATCACAGAGAAGATTCCAACTGTTTGCAGAATCAGCAGACTTCCCCTTCTGCAATTTCTTCTCCCCATTTCCCATTCATATCAGCACAAGCTCCCTTTCTTTATTTCCCATTTTCTTCTAATCCCATTCTTCTGTGCATCTGCAATAAAAACATAGTCATTTCATTCTTAAAGTGCAACAATTCCTCCAAATAAGGAGAAAAAACCATTTAATCCAATGATTTACCCTCAGGTAGACCTAGATCATATGGTTCTAGCTGACAAAGACTTCAAAATACATGAGATGGAGTCGGAATTTGACCTATTTGATGTATACTGTTGGCTAGAAGACAAAATCATTGATGAAGTTGATGACATAGGGCCATGGGAGACTAAATTACCCTACTACATATTCCCAAAGACCCACAGTTCCCCTGAGTTTGTTAGGAAATGCTATGCATGCTATGATATTAATCAAAGAGCTGTAGTAGCCCCCATAGGAGAAGTCCTCTTTACTATCAGTGCCCAGTCAATCCTGCAAATGATTCAAGCTCCTATTGTTGAATAGGCAATACCATTTTCCAATTAATTCCTTAGAGAATTATATCAAAAACTGGATTTCTCTATAAGATCCAAAACAATGGAGCTATTCACGGCTACAGACACCCCATTTCCCAAAGAATAATCCTCCATATCTCTCATCTACTTTCCTTGATACAACCCAACACATTATCACTGTCCTTTCTTACTTATTAGGGTATCATTCAGATCAGTGGATAGATGAGGCCATGATAGGTTTCCTATCCATTCTTTCATCAGAGTCAAAGACTTCCATCAGGCTTGACTTCAGTCAATTCTTAGCTGATTCTATCTACGACCAGTTTGTTAAATTCCACACAGAGGAAGTGTTTAAGTACACTTCAGTTTTATTTTACATTTTTGTCTATTTTTAGTCCAACAAATTCAAGTTCACAATGAAGAAGATTAATGATGACTCCCAACCCCAATCAGTAATATTTTGGACAACCATGATAATGAAGGAAAAAAAGGACTACACCTACAAGAAATATTTTGATGAAATTGTGTATCCAACAATGAATATACTTAGTAGTACAGTAGAACCAAGAATTAATGAAGATATTAAGAAGATCACGAAATTATCATATCAAGTGAGAATCAGAGACTGGTACTTGTACCAGAATTACACAGAGATCAAAATTTATGGGTGTGAGTTGGCTCCTTACATGCTGCCAAAATTCCTCCCCATGAGGATATTTGCCCTAGAGTACATAAGACAGATTATCAATGCAGATGAGGTACACTTTGTTTCTGCCAAAAAGAAGTCTCAATTTAGGATCAAGTCCCCAATTGGTCCTTTTATTTGCAATAGCAGAGTAGTAGGAGAGGAGGATGACATAATTCTGAGGGAGATGAAGTTTAATCACAACTTCACTTGGTCTTATGAACCACTGGGCATTATCTCCAAGAAAAGGGTGGAGAACAAATAAACCCCTTATATTCACACCCATGGGCCTGAGATCGAGCAGTTTATGAACCAAGAAGAGTGGGTGGCCAATACATTGTAGGAGGTTGAAGAGAAGGTTATTTCTTCCTCAAGCATACAAACCCCTACACCACAAGAAAAACAGACTGCAGAAGATCGGGAAGAGAAAGGAAAAGAATCAGAGAAAGAGACAACAGGAAAGAGGCCAAGAGATGATCAGTCTGCTATGGAAACTGACACATCTAGCAGAGAATTCAAAAGGGAAGTGAGAAAAGAGCAAGAATCCATATATAGATCAAGAAACAGAGAAAAGTATAACCATAAGGGATTCTCCCAAGTTCATCTCAACATGTGCCCAAACCATATAATTTACATATCTGCACACAATTCCATTTCAACAATAAATCACAAACCTCCTACTCCTATTGCTTATGTGAGAAAAGGAGGGAAAATATCTATGATACTTTGAAATTAAAAGGGAAGAATGAAATTTGAAAACAAACCTACAAATCCAAGGCAGAAGCAGATTGTCAGCTTCACAGTGGCTTTTACTGGCCTTACATGTCATCACTTGCGTGTGTGTGTGTGTGTGTGTGTGTAAAATGAGGATGGATTTCTGAAGCCCACTTCACTTAAATCACTTGCAGATTTAAAGCATACCGCTTTTGAATTTAATGTCAAGGACATCCATCCAATGGGGACTTTATGGAGATGCATAAGCAGACTAGAGAGATGATTTCTTACATCACAAGACCGTAATGTCTATCTAAACTACGTATCATTGGCCATTTTCACTCCAGCCTAAAATGGGAGAGGATTTCTTTCTCTCAGAAAGGATACTCAGAATCAAATCCTTGGAAGACTTAGTGGTAAAGATTGGGAAGCACCCAACAAATGTACAAGAAGGAAGAGATATCGAATAAGAAGAATGGGTTGACATAGCAACCTCCTGAAACAACTTAAAATGTTAGCTTCTAAAGACCCTAAGTAAAAGGACATTGAGGAGAATGAAGCACAGAAAGAAGAAATGATGAAACTAATAATGGAGTAGTCAACACAACTGAAGCAAATGGAGATAGAGATGGAAAATTTGGTTAAAGAGAAGTAAAAAGTAGCAGAATTAGCCATCATCCCATTGGATGTTGTTCCTATTGTAGTCATACCTATAGCTACAACAACAACTACAGGCACATCATGTGGTGCAGAACAACTGGAAAAAGCCATGGAAAACATGACTATCCAATCACAAGATATCAAAAGGCTGGAAGCCGAAATCAATACCTTGAAGGATTTGAAGAAAAGGCTAGATAATGCACATGAAATTAAGATACAGAGAGCTCAACTTCAGATTGAAAAATTAATAAAAGCAGAGAGTGAATCTTCCATTGGTCAAACCATTGGCCAAGAAAAAGAGATTATTTGTACAAGCATTGTAGATTCCATGAATGAAATAGGACCTTCTATTCAAATTATATTTGAAGAGAAAGATCCAATTTCACAGGTAAGTGATGCCATAGAAAAAGAAAACAAGGAGCTTGTAGGGATTCCTTAGACAACAAAAAATATTATCAGATTCTTGAATTCCAAGAACAGGTTTGAATTGGAAGCACTGGGAGTGGAGGACATAACAAGCAACCATTCTAGAAGTCAAGAAGGTGCTCAACAAAAAGAGTTTTGTCACACAGTTAGAAGAAAAGTGTCATAACTTAGAAATTGGTGTCAGCGGATTATTCAACACAATCGAACCATTGACAAAAAGAGGATTGCCATCACTTTTTGTGATAAATTATAAGCTCATGCCTAGGAAAGATTATGTGAATAAGCTGAAAGAAATTTCCAAGGACACAACCAAGTTTGCATGGATAAGAGGTTCATTGACAGGAGGAGCCTTTCTTGAAGCTATGGATAATGATTTATTCATTAGGGGAACTTTGAGGTCTAAAACGGGCCTCCTAAGGAAATTATAAAATAATAGTGAAAATAATAAAATAAGATTTGATTACATGATCAAATTTTAGAGGGAAAAAAGGAAAAACTAAATTTTCAACTCGTTTTTTCAACTTATCTCCCTATGGGTTTACTCAAATTTCGAGCGGAAACACTTGTTGGATGCAAAATTTAATTTCCCATCCAAGGAGTACCCTTTTTGCATAATTTCAATAGAAACTGGTACATGAAAAATGAGAAATACATGAAAAAACGTGAAAAATGAGAAATACATGAAAAATGTGATTGCAAATATGTTTTTTCATGTATTTCTCATTTTTCATGTAGCAAGGTCCATCAAAAGTATGCAACATGGGTACTCCTTTGATGAGGAATTAAATTTTTCATCCAATGAGTACTCCTGCTCGAAATTTGAGTAAAAAAATAGAGAGATAAGTTGAAAATACGAGTTGAAAAAGTAGTTTTATTATTTTTTAATATTTTTACTTTTTTACTCCAAAAATGGTGAATCATACCCCATGATTGACATCATAATCTTGAATCCTATTGGTTCTTATAAAGTTTATTTATGTTGTACATTTTTCTTAGGAGGCCCATTTTAGACCTCAAAATTCCCCTAATGCATATAGCATGAAATCAAGCATATTTTTGTGTTAAGGCCAACTTTAATGAAATTCACAGAAATAGATGAGATTTACAAGAAGCTAGTCAGGATCAAGATCCCAAATGCACATCAATGGGAAAATTTGCGTGATTACCAAGAAGGGTGACAACCAACACATGAAAAAATCACCCAGCTCAGTGAATCAGTCAAATCTGTGGATAAGTGTATCAGCTCAGCATATCAGCATTAGATAGTCTAAATCCACCAGCACAAAAATAGATTAAAGAAAGCAACAATGGTATTTTGGAGAATAGGGCCACATGTCACAGTTATTCTATTGTGTCCACTTTGTGGTCACATTAGTCAACTTTCAATTACTATTGTAATTATTAAACAAATTGCCCATGTAGATACGACAATCACTGTAGAGTTAGTTAAATATTTCGTTTTTCTTCGTATCAGGGGTTGGACCCTAGATTTTAAAATTTTCTATTGGAGCATTGTAATTTTGGAGCTGTAGCATCAATAATAAAAAACTATTTTGCAAGATTCTTGAGTTATATTTATCAGGTGATGTCTTTTCTTTACTGAGTTTAATGTTTTCCACTATTATCTCTTTCAGTGCATCATTTAATTCTAATTGTAAAACAAAAATATGAAGAATAAGATTTGTTGCATAGAGCACCTTAATTCGGGTTGTCTTTACAATGTAAGTGTTTCTCTTTTGAAGTCTAGTTAAAAAATAATTAATTTCTTTTTAACCACTATTGAATTCACTCTTTCTTTCATTCCATAATTCATTATGTTTTAAAGATCCAATAAGTGTAGTTAGATTTCCTTGTAAATTCTCTTGAAAAGTTGATGCAACAACCCAGCCCGTTATGACTCCATAGCCCAATAGAATTATTTTAATCAGATCTTCTAATCCAACCAAAAAATCAATAAAAAAAACCCTACAATCAGTATAACTAGCCAATATCAAAAATCATAAAAACAAAGCTAAATTTAAAAGAGAGATACCTCTCTGAGTCTAGGAGGCCTAGATCCTAGGCTCCAAAGTGGTTTTGTGTTGTAATTTTATGATTATTCTTGCCAATATTAAAATTATAGAACAATAACAGAAACAATGCTTGATGAAGCTTCCATCACACTTGTAATGCATAAAAATATTCTTTGTTGTGATTTGAGAGTTGAGCTCTCAATATTGACCTTCTCTTCACACACATAAACTTGCACGCAATTAAATTCTCCTTGCACAAATGCAAAACCAATAGATAATTCTCTAGCTAAGCTTGGAAAATTATCTCAGGGCTAAATGAGCTAAACTGTGCTATGATACCAACTTCATTTGAATATGGAAAAACTAGTTTTGTTGTGCTAGCTCCCTCATCAGTTAAAATAAATGTATTTAGGATTGTCTCAAATTAGCCAGTTTTGTGAGGGTTTATGTGTCAAGTTTTGTGTAAATTATTAAGTAAATTATTTGTTAAAAACACATGTACAACAAGTAAATTACAGAGAAATAACACATATCAAACACATTACTCGGTAGCCAATAACGAAGTTCACCCCTCCTGGGATACATCTCCATGGACCTGCTTCAACTGGTTAGGCCCTCTTTGGATTAAAGGTAAATTCTCTGATTACATGCACCTACACTGATCCAATGGATTTGCAACCTGCTCCATTAGATTCAGAAGACCCAAAAACCTCAAAATACACTATTCAAGCTCTGAAAATGGTCTTCAAGTGGATTAGGCATGACCCCCTCTCCTGGTAGCCCTAGGCTTATTTAATCTTCAAGGTGGAAAAATCACTTACATAAGTGCTCCAATGCGTATGCAACTTGCACCATCATGCTTAGAACATCCAAATCATCTAGGATTGACTCTTTCTGAGCCCAATTTGGTCGAAATATGCCAAAGTTATGGCTTCCTCATTATTTCCTAGAAAATCTCCACCAAAACTGGAGAAACTCTAGTTAAGATGGACAAAAATGGAGGTGGCGCTGAAAATAGCAGACTCACCAAACTGGCCGCCGAATTAATATCATGAATAAATAATGTTAAGTGTGTTTTAACTGGTGCTTAAGCACGTTAAGCACATTTTACCATAATCTGTAGTTAAATGAGAATAAACACAATTAACAAATGTGATTGCAAATTAATAACCCGCATTTTAACTAATCCTCCACCATTAGGGAATAAGCCCTCCACCATGGTTCTGGGGCATGGTCCCATGGTAAGGGGTTGCCCCTACGGGGCTGGCCCCTTTTTGCCTCCTTCATAAATTAATACAAAGGTTAAATATATACTGTGCTCGTTAAGTTTTAAGAAACATTATGTGGTCCATTGGTAATGTTGGTGCATAGCATGGGGGAGGTCACGGGGTCAAGCCCGACCTCCGCTCAGCCACTATATAATAAAATTTTGCATTGCACCAACCATTTAACATAAGGTTTTTAAACCTTACGAAAATTCAATCATATAAAATTCGATAACCATAATTTCGACCTTGAACTATGTTAAAATTTGGATCTTGGAAGGGGGTACGTGGCAGCCTCCGGGCTAGCCACGTGTCCCAATGCCATTGGTTCTCTCCCAAACCAATGAGAATGCAAAAAATCAACCACACAACCACTAACCACAAATTGACACTTGGCATAGTGTTATTGGGCGAAATGAAGGAATATTCCTAGAATATCATTTTTTTGTTGACTAGGCTTCCATGTCACGTTTTTGTCCTTTTCTGAAATTTTTTAGTTGTTTAGGAAAATGAACAGCAAGATCTATCGTCCTTATATGGACTCTGTTTTAAGTAAAATTAAGTGCACCAGATTCCTGTCGATAAGCTCTATCTGGCCGTTTTGGTTTGGAGCGATTCCGAGCACTATGAGTTTTTAGCAAAATTTTTCCTTCAATCTAGATTTTGATCAATGTATTTAGCTTTTGTAATTGAGAGTGCCATTATATATTGTCTTTTCCTTATCTAACAGATTTCTCATCCACTTAGGCTAAACATATACCCACTTTTATATCTTCTATGATCCAAATCTCTAACCTAATTTGCATCAACAAAGCCATGTATGTCCAACACTCTATCTAATCCTGATCTTCCTTGATAGAACAATCCATAGCCAATAATGGTAAGAAAATACTTGAAAACCCTATTTATCACTACCTAATGCTCCTTCCCTAGTTTTTACATATAACTGTTCAATACTCCCACTGCATATTCAATGGTTGTTCTAGTATAGACCATTGAATATATCAAGGTTCCAAACACACTCACATATGGAACATGGGATATGTCCTCTTCTTATTCTTGTGTCTTAGGAATTTGATTTGTAGATAAATTTAAACCTACATAAATACACACCTTTACCAATTTACATTCATTCATATTAAGCCTCTACAATATTTTCTCAACATACTTTTTCTGACTTAACCGAAGTTTATTCTTTACTCAATCTCTTATAACCATGCCAAATATAAAATTTGAAACACCGAATTCCTTCATGTCAAACTTAATAGACAATTGAGTTTTCTCTTCCTTGATGGTTTCCCCGTCATTTCTAATTGGTAACATACCATCCACATACAAGACCAAATAAATAACATGATCACCAACTAGTCTGAAATATATGTAGTGACATATTTTTCTCTTGTGAATCCAATCCAATATAAGAATCTAAAAAAATTGTATACCACATCCTTGGTGATTTCTTTAACCTAGACAAGAAAAATTGCAGCTTACACACTAGAAATTTGTTTCCTTTCACAACAAAGACTTATGGTTGCTACATGTATGTTTCTTCTTCCATATCCCCATGTAGGAATGTCGCCTTGATGCCCATCTATTCTACTTCAGGATCAAAAGTAGCAACAATAGATAAAAGTAAATCTAATAGAAGTTAACTAGGTAATAATAGAAAATATATCACCAAATTCAATTCCTTCTACATGGAAATAAAAATTTTCTATTAACCAAACTTTGTATTTCTCCACTATGCCTTTTGCATTCAAATATTTTTTAAACACCCATTTTCTACCAATGGGATTTCTTCCATCCAACAACTCCACTAGATCTCAAGCCTCATTCTTATCTAAGGATACCATTTCTTCAACCATGGCCTTTTTCTAGAGTGTACCATCCTCTAAATCCATTTCCTCCCTAACAATTCTATGATCATTATTAGCAATAAACAACGAAAAATTACAATGGAAATAAGGTGGAGTATACCTTTCCGAATGCCTTCTTCCCAAACCGATCTTCTCAATTCTAGAGTCTATGGTTCTTCTTCTTCTTATTCATGTTATTTTGTAGAGTCTGATTCGTCATCCTTCAATTTAAACTCTATAATTTTTTGTTCTTTCTCCCTTGTTGGGACTTCCCATTTGATAAAATCTTTGACTTCTCTAAATGCCACATATCGAATATACACAACCTTCTTAATGAGACGCTGTCACATGGCCCAGCCGAAGGCCACCACATGGCGCCTCCCAATTAGCTAAAATTTTTGTAAGGGTCAAGGTGAGGTCAATGGGATTTGAACCCAAGACCTCCCACTAACAAACCGCATGAATTTCCATTACACCAAAGTTTAGTTCTTAAACTATGTATGTTTAAAACCTTATTTAAATGTTAATGTCGCCAATTTTTTATATATATTAAAATAATTCGGCCATACCATATGAGTTTAAAATTAGGACTATAGGCCACGTTGGGAATTTAAACCTTCCCACAAATTGCACTGATTTTTTGCTCCGTTAGCGAAAAATGGGGTGAAATTGTAGGACAATTGGCTGAACTTGGCGATTTTGTGGGTCAACTTTCAGCAAAACTTGGGAAGGTTATAACTTTCTTATCTTTTTTGGGAGTAGAAAGAGGCTAGACAGGGGTTTTTGATAGCTCTAAAGTTGTTGGAGTAGGTTCCAAATCCATTTGAGCAATGTAAATGTATGTAAAATTTCTTGATAATAATGAAAGAGGCCCAACCATTGGAAGTTGCACTAGGAGATGTAGCCCAAGAGGGGTGAAATCCTTCATCAATTGTTGTTGTGTGTTTACTGTTATAGTGATATTGTCTGCAATTTTCTGCAAATTCTGTGGTTTAATTCATGTCTTAATTTGTTTATGAATTTAACTTAAGATCCATAAAAACTCATTTTTAACACTTGCAATTTAAAACTACCTCAAGCACATTAACATATAGATCTCATACATATAAAGTTTGGTATCAGAGCATAGGTTTTCTTTGTTGTTGTGAGGGTTTAATTGTTTGCAAGTGTATGTGATGCTTACAAGGTTGAATCTCAAGAGAGGATAAGTAAATCGTGTGGTTTCAAGTCCTCAAGTGAGGTCAAGGACAAGGAGAGAAAGTTTGCCACAATCTCCACCACAAATTCTACCTCAAATTTCAGTTGAAGCTTCAGCAAGTATGTCACATGAAGGAGAGCCTGAAAATATATCAGATGATGAAAAAGCCTCTAGGGAAGCATTCTTTGATATGACAAGAATGGTGACAGTTCTCTATGAAGAGAGAAACACAAGATTGCAAGGTGAGAGCTCCAATTCTCCAAAGGGAGATAAGTCTTCAAAAGGAGAAGGAGGATATGAAGACAAGCCCCCAAAAAGGTAATGGTAATGGTGAAAAACCATCTTTAACACCACCATGCTCTTCACTTCCATCCTCACCACCATCTTCATCAACAAAAATCCCTTCACAAACACCTCCACATTCTCCAAAAGGTCATGGTAAAACTCCATTTTTGAAGTTTGACATTGAGTTTGATTTACCTATGTATGATGGAGAGGTAGATGCTAAAATATTAGACAATTGGGTACGCCATCTTGAAGTGTATTGCAGGATACAAAAATTCAAGGATGATTACACAAAGATTTAACTTTCTTCATTGAGATTGGAAAGCACAGTACTTATTTGGTGGGAATCCAAAACTCAAGAGGACATAAAGAAACATGGTAAGTTCTTGACATCTTGGAATTATTTTTTTGTTGCCTTAAAGAGAGAATTTTATCCATTAGTATACATGAAAAAGGCTATAATGGACTGGAAAAACTTTAGGCAAGGTAAAGGAAAAAGTATGCAAATCTATACTCAAGAATTTAGGAGAAGAGCACTAATATTGGGTGTGGAATTGACATCTCAAGAAACTTTGTTAAAGTACATTGGAGGTTTGCATAGTTACCTAAAACATACTATTCTCGTGTTTAATCCTTCAAATTTAGATGAAGTATGTGTACAGGCCACACATCTAGAGGCAAGAGAGAAACATGTTTCAGAGGAGACAAGTCAGGATACCTTTGAGTCTGAAGAGAAAGGAAAGGGTAAGTTCAAGGGTAAAGGTAAGAAGAATTCATCCATAAAGATGGAGAAGAAAAATTCACATGAAAACATTGTTCCAATTATGGGCATGATGAATATATTGTTGGAAACTTCATCCAGAGATGAGACTTAAAAACAAGGAGAAGGAAAAGGAAACTGCAACAATAACACATGATTTAGGTTTTGATTCCAGAGTTGAAAAAAAGATCACAACCATGGGTTTGAAAGGTGAGGAAAATGCAATTACTGGTTCTTCAAGTTGTCTCAACAGCACTCAAGATGATGAAACAAGAGTTGAACATTTCCATGTTAGAGTTATTTCAAATCATACCAAGATTGACACCCTATTTGATAGTGGTTCACAAGAAAATATTATTTCAGAAGACTTAGTCAAGAAGTTGAATTTAGAAACCATTCCTAATCATCCAAGACCTTATCCTTTAGGTTGGATATGTAAGAATGCAAATTTGCAGGTGACGAAGAAGTGCATACTTAGATTTGCAATCACTGCAAATTTTCTTGATGAATTTGAACTTGATTTTGTTCCGCTTGATATTTTTGGTATTGTTTTGGGTAGCCCATATATTTATGATAGGAGAGCAATCTTTCATCACCATGATAATAAGTATCACCAAGAATGGGATTGAATACATTGTTAGAGCGCATAGTAAGAATTGATTTTGTCTCTTATGCATGCTGGACAAATGAAGGGAATTGTGAATGCGAGTCAAAATTTTGCTTTTTTAATGTTCAAGCATCAGGATGTTGTGAATGAGGCCTTTCAAGGAGATGCATTGAATGAAAAATATGATTTCATTGAGGTTTTTAATGGTTGTGATAAGTTTTTTCAGGACTCTAACATGTTGCCTTCTAAAAGAGGTAAACAGGAAGAGAAAAAAATTTAGCAACATACATCATTTTTGAACAATGATGGGAACAAGGTGTCTATGCTAAAGAGTGCAAAGATCAAAGAGAAAGCACCAAATAAAATTGGCAAAGAAGGCATAGGTTCCACAAGTTCTTCTTGGGGGTTTCAAAATGGTACATGGAAATGGAAAACAAACTTGGTCAAGAGTCGAGCCAAGTACAAGGCAAGACAAGCTAAACATCGTCACGTCGACAATGTTTGAGGTGAGAATAATTTAAAGTTGTTTAAATTTCCTTTGATTGATGACCGAGGAGGGAACATGTTTGTTTATTCAAGGATAGTTTGTTGTTCTGCAAATTCTGGGAAATTTCATAAAGATGGTATCTACAACAACAAGACAGGGTCTCCAGAATCAAGGGAAAAGATTGGTTTTCATGAAAATCTCAAATTGTTGAATTCAAGAAAATTCTAGTGGATTGAGACTCGAAGGGTTAGGGGGGTGTACCCTCATCCAAATGTTCAGTAATAAAAGAGATTTAGGGTCCAAAATCTTCTAGTGGGGAGGAGTGATCCGGTGCTAAAAAATGAAACTAATAGGAATGGATTGAAACCTGCATGTTTGTATATTTATCGTCGTTTAGAATCTGACACAATTCATTTCGAGAAAAACTGACACCACATGCTCCTGAAAATTAGTTCTGATATATTTAGCAAACTTGCAAATTTTTGTGTAGGGATGTCTAGTTAGTTGTCTGTACTGCTGACGTGGCATGATGACTAGGCTTGTTGATTTGGAAAAATGACTAGACTGCATGAGCCAATCACAACTTGACACTTGGAAGGATTTAATTGGCACTAACTGGGTGAATTTTATTGGTTGATTGACAGGCCAATGAGAGGTCGCCACATGGCCCAATCAGAGGTTTCCACGTGGCGCCTCCCGGAGGGCTAAATTTTTTATAAGGGTCAAGTTGAGGTTGGTAGGGTTTGAACTCGCAACCTTCCACTAACAAACTGCATGACTTTCCATTACACCAAACTTTAGTTCTTAAACTAGGTATTTTTAAAAACTTATTTAAATGTTAATGTCGCATATCTTTTTATATATTAAAATAATTCGGCCATACCATATGAGTTTAAAATTCGTTTTTTAGGTTGCATTGGGTATTTAGACCATCCCACAAATTGCGTCGAAATTACGCCAATTTTTTGCTTCGTTAGCGAAAAATGGGGCGAAATTGTAGGATAGTTGGCCGAACTTGGCGAATTTGTGGGTCAACTAGCAGCAAAACTTGGGAAGGTCATAACTTTCTCATTTTTTATCCTTTTTGGGAGTAGAAAGAGGCTAGACAGGGGTTTTTGATAGATATGAAGCTTTTGGAGTAGCTATTGAATCCATTTGAGCACTATAAATGTATGTAAACACAATTTATTGAGCATAATGAAAGAGGCCCAACCATTGGAAGCTGGACCAAGGGATGTAGCCTAGGAGGGGTGAACTCATTCACCAATTTTTGTTGTGTGTTTAATGTTATGGTGATATTATATGCAATTTTCTGCAAATTCTATGGTTTAATTCATGTTTTAATGTGTTTATGAATTTAACTTAAGGGCCATAAAAAATCAATTTTAACACTTGAAATTTAAAACTACCTCAAGCACATTAACATATAGATCTCATACAGATCAAGTAAAGATACACTTTTCCTATTTATTATCTAGCTTAATTCTATTCTCCTTTAGAATGTGTACATAAGCATCATAGCCAAATACCCTAAGATGTTTAAGAGAAGGTTTCTTACTAGTCCATACTTCATATGGAATCTTGTCATTCAATGTTGATGAGGGTGATATATTTACTAGATAACATGTAGTGTCTATTTCCTCTCCCAAAAATTTGTATCCTATCTTGGCACCACTGAGAATGGACCTCACTTTCTTCGTAAATATCATTTTCATCCTTTTTTTAACTCCATTCTTCTTAGGTGTGTATGAAATAGTCTTCTCCCTTGACATACCATAGTTCTTACAAAATTATTAAAATCGATTCCCATAGAATTCTCCACCACATCTATCCTCGACACCTTAATTTTATTCACTATATGAATTTACACAAGTTCCTAACCTAATGAATTGTTCCTAATTTGTAAAATGGGTTGGGAGGCTCAATGATAGAGTGTCTAAATTCCTTCAATACATTTGAAAGTCAACTATTATGTGTTGATATTAAGATTTTTTATGAATATAAGCACATAAATTTGTTGAACATGGTAGAAACCATCTGATTATTGGTCGATGATGTAAACCGTTAACAGGCATGAGAGAAACCACCAATAATGATGATGGCCCTCAAGGTACGACAATACAATCTACAATTGTGAATGAATGAGCTAAATTTGAACACTTGCAAAATCATTCGATCGAAGGCCAATGATGAAAAATTGTCTTCGAATGTGAAGAACTTGTTATTGAGGCATGCAAGCTCCAAGGTACTGAAAAGTAGCTTCTAAATCATCTTCCTAGATAATGAGATGAAGTCGACAGGAAGTGATCCATCGAAGGAGGGCCATAATGATTCCCACATCATCGACATGAAACAAAGGATTTCTCAAGATGATAGGAGTGATTAAGGACTGTTGCAGAGATAGTAAAATAAGAAGAGGATGTTTGAATTTACAGATAGGACTTCTCTTGAACATATTGATGACATGAATCTGGAGTTTGGAAACATCTGACTAAAAGTGGTATCAAAGGTCACGATGACAACAAATAATGATCAAATGAGAGGCAAATAGATTTCCAAAACCCATGAAGGCAAGAAAGGAATGATGGATATCCCCAACCCGACACGAAATTCAGATGAGTGTCATGTTCAAGTGTGACGTGATGTCTTTGGTACATAACACAAAACATGCTTTACTTCCATTTTCCCCTCCTATTCCTAGCGAGTACCTATTTATTTTTTATAGCAAGCTTGAAGAGGATACCATATGCTTAGCGTATAAGTTCACCCTTTGGATGAGTCCATCCTGGTAAGTTTAACGAGCCATAGGAAGGAGGAAATTGGTCTTGTCATGGTGACAAGTCCTTCGTCATTTAAGTTTTACGAGTCCGAAAGAGGGGTAACTCAACATATTTTCATGTTTAAGGAGTTTGAAAAAGTAGCGGAAAATAAAAATCCAAAAGGTCCCTTTTTGTAGAGAGTCCCTCGAATCCAAAAAGGTAGAAAACAATATCCGAGAGAACCTCTTGATCATGTTTGATGAAGGTATTCCTTTTTCATAATTAATCAACCTCAGCCTGAAAAAGGGGTAAATGTATACTAAGACAAAGTAAATTCATTTATTGTAACGAGCTCCAAAGGACAAGTGCTCGACAATCTTTTTATGTTTTTAGAGTTAGAAAAGAGCTTAAAGTTGACTCCACCTAGAGGAAGGAGTGGTATTAGGGGTAGCGACTGGTTTGAGTCATGCTAGAACTGCTCGAAACATGTAAAGGTCAAGAGGTTGGCTAATAAGACCACTCATCACAATAATTCCTCAGGAAAGAGTAAAACAACCAAGTGAAAGTCTATGATCGACCAAGCATATGGTGACGATGGAATGAGAAAACCAAGGCTCATTTGGCAGAAGAGGCAGAAAAAAGGCCAATCACGAGAGGTTTATAGGTATGGTTTCATTTTTTACACAAGCTTGAAACAGAGAAAAAAATATGCTTGAGAGTGGTTTCATTTTTACACAAGCTTGAAACGGAGACAAACTATGCTTGGAATAAGTTTGCATACCCCCAACATAATGACTCAATTCGAGGTACATGCCCCCCCCCAAAGCTTCATTTCATTCACCTAAGTAGAATTTTGGTTACTAACATGTGGATGGAAAGAAAAATCATTTACGAGATCAAGTGAAAGACTCGATTGGGAATTTATGAGATCTAATTAAACACTCGATTGGGAATTTAGGAGATCTAATCAAACACTCGAATTGAAGGGGATTTGTTTCATTATTTTAATGAGATTGACACATTAAAAGAACTATGCTAATAGGGACCTATTTCATTTTTTAACGAGGTTGACATAGCAAAAGAACTATCCTCATAGGAACTTGTTTCATTTTTTAACGAGCTTGACATAAGAAAAGGAACTCTGCTACGAAGAGATTGTTTCATTTTTTAAGGAGCTTGATACAAGAAAAGGAAATTTTCTTCAGAGAGCCTTGTTTCATTTTTTAAAAAGCTTGAAACAAGAAAAGGAACTTTGCTTTGAAGCCCTCGGTTCATGGCCCATAAGAGTTCATGGCTTCCAATAGGTTCTCATCATATGGGATAACAAAACTCTAGAAATCAGGGTCTAATGCTTGTTGAAATTTCATGAGTAAAATTTTTCCTGCAATCCCAACTCAGTTTTAATTTCACATTATCACTCCCATTCAGTTAAATTATCTTTCCCATAAACATAAATTCAAAATATAGAATTATAGAAATGAAAATTTTAGATTAAAGCACATGGGATTGTCCACACATTCTGAAAATAAATATGGAGATAAACAAACCAACAAAACATAAAAAATACAACCATATTTTTGGTCAAATTAGACCCAGGAAAAGCTCCTTCAATCTTCTCTGGGGAAATCCTGTTAGAGAGCTCTTCAAATTTATCTATCTTTCAAGTTCAGTAAAAATAAATTTACAGAAAAAACAAAATAGTAAAGTAAAACCTATCTCTTCAACCAAAAACTCCTTGAAAATTGTGCCCACTTTGCCTTGATTTCCATGCCCACTTGAAGCTAAAAATATGTACTGTACATATATAGCCTATTGTACAGATTCTGTATGGATTGGATGGATTTCCATATCGGTGTATGGACTCTACATATTTTTTTCATTTTTTTCTCAAAAACTTCTCTCGAACTATGTGTAGCTCACAACATTAAATGTTGTTTGTATTGTACCTTCTATTGTCTTCTAAGCCTTGATTTCCATGCCTAGCTTTGCCTATAAATCACTCCTTTAGCTTGTTGCAACAAATTTCTCCTTCAAAAATTTTCTTGAGCCATCAGCCTCCTTTCTCCAATCTGCTCATGAAGAATGAATGAATGAATGCAGTCTCCCTTTTATTTTCCCCCTTTTTTTTCCCTAAATGAATTTTGGGAAACCCTAAGATCGAATGGCTCAGATTCATTTAGATCAAGGGATGAGAATAAATGTGCATTTAATTCTCACTTTCTATTTTTTAACTCACCCATTAAATAAAGTACCTGCATTTTACTTTATGTCTAAAGTCACTTTTCGCTTTATAATTTAACATTGACTTTACCACTTATAAAGTCACTTTCATTTTATAAAGTCACACTTAGGAAAATAATTATTTTGGACAATTTTCCTTAGGTAGAGACTAAACCATGGGAAACCTCTTGTCCAAGGTACATTAAAAATCAACACTCCCTCTTACCGAGTAAAGTGTTTCTCACCACACCCATCTTCTCCCTGAAATGGACATGCTTTCGTGTTGGCAAGGACTTTGTGATAGCATCGACCACCTGCTCATATGTCAATATATACTCCAGGTTCACTGCCTTCTTCTGAACATGGTCCCTAATGAAATGATATTTGATGTCAATGTGTTTTGACCTGTCATGAAACACTGGATTCTTCATGATTTTAATGCAACTCTGTTTATCATAGTGAATAACCATTAGTCTCAACTCATGATCAAATAGGCCATACAACAACTTGTGAAGCCAAATGGACTCACAACTAGTATGGCTAGTAGCCATATACTCAACCTCAGAAGATCTCAAAGCAACTAACTTTTTCTTTCGACTGAACCATGACACAACTGACGAACCCAATCCGAAGCAATACCTTGAAGTGCTTTTCTTGTCAGAAGCACACCCTGCCCAATATGAATATGTGTAACCTGCCAACCTCACTCCATCTCCCCACCTATAGTCCAAACCATAATCAACAGTCCCCTACACATAGCAAATAATGTTCTTTGAAGTTACCCAGTGCACCCTCCTAGCTCAACCACGAACTGGCTAAGTGTGTTCACTACAAAGCATATATATGGCCTAGTGTTGACCAGATACATCAAGGACCCAAGAGTTGCCTATAAAATGTGGGATCCACCAAACTAGAATTTGAAGCATGAAGCTTCTTCCAGTTGGTGATCATAGGTGTAGAAATGGGTCTATAGTCTGCCATGTGAAATCTGCTCAACACATCCACAACATACTTCCCTTGCCCCAGAAAGATATGCCCCTCATCCTGTCACACCTCAAGCCCCAAAAATTAATGCATCAGCCTAATGTCCTTCATATCAAACTCCATAGAAATATCATCCTTTCAACCACTAATCAGTCTCTTTGCCCCAGTAATGAACAATTCATCAACGTATAGAACAAGAATGAGTGGATCATCCCCTACAACAATGTAGTATAGGTTCGGATCTGCATCACTCTTCATGAAACCCATCTACTGCAAATAAGTATCAATTCTCGAATACCAAGCTATCAGAGCTTGCTTAACTCTGTAGAGTGATCACCTCAACCAGAATACATGGGTCTACCACCCAAGTACTCAAAGCCCTGTGGCTACTCAACATACCTGTCCTCATCTATTACTTCGTTTAAAAATGTGATCTTCACATCCATTTGATGGATCTGCCAACCCATTTCTACAACAATAGAAATAAGGGACCAGATATAATTGTACTGAGCTATGGGAACGAGGGTCTCATCATAGTCAAATCCCTTTATCTGTGAGAAACCTCTAGCCACAAACCTTGCCTTGAACCTTCAATGCTGCCACTCGCAGCATGCTTGATCTTGTAGAGCCACCTGGAAGTCAAAACTGACTTGCCCTCAGGCCTAGGCACCACCTCCACCATATCCTCTCTCCATACCTCCTAGATGGGATCCTCCTCATAGATAGTAGGCCTAGAGTCAACAATGTTGGTAGCCTTGGCTACATAACTGGAAAACCGCTCAGGTGGCACACTCTCCCTGTTCACCCTCTTCAGAGGACCAACAGACTCCGCTTCCTTCATGGTGTCTTAAAGCCACTTGGGCCTTCTCTTCCCTGAAGAATATTCCCCATAGAAAACCTCATCATCTGCCCCCCAGTCTAGTGAACCTAAAGGTCTACCAACTGACCTTGGTGTGCATGTACCAACACTTGTCCTCAAAGAACCCTTACCCACACCTATGCCTGTGTTAGCTGAAGTTCCATGTGAAATCTGTATAAGTGGACTCCCTAAATAAGTGCTCAGTGAACTCACCACTAGTGCCCTAGATGTCACTGACACTGAAGTACCTCTTGTACGAGTCGATCCAGAATCCTGAGGTCCTACTCCCTATACCTAACCTCCCTGTTGACGAGAATTTTGTGACTCTCTCTCATCATACTCTCGTGATCTCCGATAGGCCCTCTCCTCCTCGAACTTTACATCCCTTCTAATCACCACCCTCTGTTTATAAGGAATGAAGATATGATAGGCCTTCGAAGTCTCATTGTAACCCATAAATATACCCTTATCTTCCATGGGTTCTAGCTTCGTCCTCTACTCCTTAGGGATATAAGAATATGTGAGACATCCAAAGATATGAAAATGTCCCATGTGAAGCTTCTCTCCAATGAAAGCCTCCTCCAGAGTCATATTCCCCAATACTCTGTGAGGACTCCTGTTTTGAAGATAAATAGTAGTATGGCAGGCCTTAACCCACAAAAACAAAGGAAACCCTTGATCATGAATCATCGCTCTAGCAACCCCAGAAATATATTTTTTCTTCCTTTCAGACACCCCATTCTGCTGGGGGTTGTAAGGAACCATGAAATCTCCCCTAATACCCTCATGTGCACATACATAAAAAAACCCACCATCGGTGTACTCACCACCATTGTCTGACCTCAAGACCCAAAACTTCCTACCAATATGCTTCTACACAAGAGCTTTGAACTCTTTAAAGAGAATGAAGACATCACCCTTGGTCTTCAAAAAATATATAAAGTCCTCCTAGAGTAGTCATCAATGAATATAACATAATACTCATAACCACCCAAAGACACATGAGACATACGACCACTAACATCAATATGAATAAATTCTAGTATACCTGTAGATCTATTGTTGCTCATTGGATATGGTAATATGGTGTAATTTACCAAAGCACACTCTTTACAGACCTCATAATGCTGGACACTGAAATCAGGAACTCCAATAGTGATCTCCCTCATAAATATCAATGCTCCAGGTTGCATATGCGGCATCATCCAGTGCCATAACTCGCATAAGTCTCTACTACTGGCGGTACTAGTGAGGGTGCTACCATATGTGCTACTCACCAGTGCTCTTGCCAACTGAAAACTAAACCTATATAGTTTCCTAGAGTAGGCTCCAATCACTTTGGCCAAAGTGATGGAAGCTCCCCAGGGATGCATCAGTACCTTCCCTCCTGAGAAAGTGGCGTCAAACCCCTTATCCTCCATAGAAAAAACTGAAATCAAGATACAAAACATCCATTACCTTCAAAGGAGGCAAATAATCCTTCTTAAATGTCACATTTCCCACACCAATAACTCTCACAATGTGGTCATATCCTAGTACAATCCCAATATCAAGTTCCCTCTAATCTGCAAGCTCTAGAAATAAATCCAATGCACCTATCATATGGTGGGAAGCCCTGTTGTCTATGTACCACCAATCGGATGATGTAAACCTACAAGATGTAGAATTAATGAATGTAAAGTCCCTGTCAAAATGTGAAGCAAACTTATCCACATCTGCTGAAGCTACAGTACTCCTTCCTCTTGTTTTTCTTCTCAGGACACATAGCAACATAGTGTCCCATCTTCTGACATGCCCGAGATTTGACTTTGGAAATATCTGTATCTTTCTTCTTCTTCTTCTCCTTTCCCTTAGCCCCATCTGATGAGGCCCCTTTCTTGGCCTTCCCTTTGTTCTCCATGGATGTCAAGGCTACATCCTCCTCATCTGATATCTTCACCCCACCACTGCCAGTCTTTCATATCTCATGCTGCACACAATCATCCTAGAATATATCCCAATTGGGGAGATTCTCCCTGGAGGTAACAATATCTCCAAATACCTCCCAAGACTTAGGAATTCCTGCTACAACTATCATGACTAACTCTGTGGGTGCAACTGTCTCACCAATAGCAGTCAGATCATCATGTACCTGTTTGACCTTGCCAAGATAATGAACTACACTTTTAGCCTTTGTCATCCTGATGTTCTTCAATTTTTCTTTGACTACCATCTTCCCGCTCTCATTGGTACTCTGATAGAGATTGGTTAGAGTTGTCCATGTCTGATATGAATATGTTTTTCCTCTCGCTTGAGGAATCACATGATCCTTCAGAGTGTCCATCGAAATCATTTTTGTCTTTGCATTATTTTTTGTGAATTTAGTAAGTTCATCTGCAGCAATATGAGGTACAACCTCTTGCCGCACTATGTCCCAAATTTTTGCCTCCTTAAACATTGTCTGAATTTTGTCCTTCCAAATGACATAGTTGGATATCCCTTCCAGTTTGTCCTCTATCCTTAAGAACATGGCCATGATTGTTATCCAAAATTTACAAAACCAAGAAAATGAAGAAATGAAATTTCCAGCACAGCTTGTTGTCCCAAAAGTTCAGTCTGTGTAAAATTTCACCTTGCTATCCCAAAATATATGTTTGCTATCCAAACTGAATTTGTTATCAAAAAATTCAGTTTGTTGTCAAAACCATTGTTTCCTATCCCAAACTACTATTCAAACTGCAATTTTCAACATGTAGCTTTGGTACCATTTTGAAATTTGATGACTAAAATTTTTCCTACAATCCCAACCAAGTTTTAATTTGACCTTATTTCTCCCATTTAGTTAAATTCCCTTTCCCATAAACATACATTCAACATATATAATTCTGGAAATGAAATTTTTAGATTAAAACACATGGGACTGTACACATGCTGAAAATAAATATTGATCCGGATTTATGCAGGAACACAAAATAATACACATATAACCATAAACACAGAGATGCAATGGAAATAATGCTTCATTTTATTAAAATCAAATGACTGAAATATGGTTACAGATAGAATGGAAATAAACTAGCTAGGGCGATGGTAGCTTATCTATGAGAAGAGTTGTGGCAACTACATGCCTCTGAACTATGTTACAATGAGGCTCGAAGGCCTATTTATTTTTTAGAAACAATGCAAAAACCTAAACATCCAAAAACCTAACCGTAGGAGATGAATCGCCAAAACTATGGGCCCCATTTGGGTAAATTGGTGTTTCAACTTCCACGAGATGTAACTTGGCATACGATCTTTGTTTGACGCACATCATAGCTCGTTAGAACGATCTATCCAAGGAGTAAAATTTTTGTTGTGAGCAACATAGCCCTGTTGCTCCCATTTTTACCAAAAAATGTCGTTTAGGGCCTCAAAACGGCTTCGGAAGTTTAGGACTGGAAAAGATGCTAAAAATAGTAAGTTGTGCTGCAATTAAAAAACTGAAAGAATTGATGGTGGCATTTCAAATGGAATAGGTGGGTGGCCACCAATATCCACCTAGATCATTAGGGCCCCAAAATGGCTCCGAAAGTTCAAGACATAAAAACCTGCTAAAAATAGTAAGATGTGCTGAAAGTGAAAAACTGAAAGAATCGATGGGGGGGGGGTCATAATGGAATAGATGGGTGGCCACCAATATCCACCTGGATCAAATATGGACATAAAAATACCCACAACACATAAAAAATACACACATATTTTTGGTCAACTTAGACCCAAGAAAAACCCCTTCAATCTTCTTAGGGGAAAACTTATTAGAGAGATCTTCAAATTTATTTATCTTTCAAGTTCAGAAAAAATACATTTGCAGGCAAAACAAAACAACAAAGTACAACTTATCTCTTTAGCTAAAAACTCCTTGAAAACTGTGCCCACTTTTCCTCGATTTCCATGCCCACTTGAAGTTGAAAATATGTAATGTACATAATGTATTGTATGAATTTCGTATGGACTGGATGGATTTCCGTACCATTTTTTGGCGAGAGAATAGGTCTCGTAAAGAAGACTCGGGTTCAGGTTAAGGGCCAACAAGGTTTTCCACCTTAGTCTAGTTTCATGCCGACATTTTCACTCTACTCCGAAGAGCTGAGAGTCTCACCCAAGGCGTGCCACGACCTTAATATGATAGGGAGTCAATCGGTATCATTCCAACAATGTTGATACAGTTGAATCAAAGCTAAGTTAAAAGTCTAAATAGCCATAACACAACGTTCCATAACATATACCTCTCAGGGAAGCGTTTAGACTTACAGTAAATAAAATTTTAAAAGGTGCTTGTAAAACCATTCATTAAAAACCATAACGGATACTCGGAACAACACTCGTGATTATATTAATCATCAGCCATCAGTGGAAAACTATAATAAGGCTCAGCTATGTCAGCATGAACCGAGGCAGAATACAATAAGTCCTATTGGACAGAGAGAAAATACAGAAACACAGAGGAATGGAGAACAGTACAACACAGACAGCTCTTTGGTGGCTCCCTGTTTCCTATTCCTGTCTGCGCCAACCTCTCGATGCGCTGGCTGATTTCTTATTTGTTCTGCTGGCAGCGCGACTGAAAATTCCTCCTTTCTTCTCGCTCGGCTGTCTTCTGCTTCTTCTTATTCATCAGGAGTTCCACTGTTCGTTTCCTTCTGCGCTTCTCCGCCATCTGCGCTTGCTCCCGCAACAACCGCGACACCTGTCCTTTGCTCCTTCGCAACCTTGAAATATTTCCACCTACCGTGGTTGCATTCCGCCACGTACTAGCCGCAACTCAAAATCTGTTAAGTTTCAAAACAAGGGCCCCAACAGGCCCCGACCACATCCTATTGACTTGCCTCGAGTTAATTGTCCTGCACTATCTCTACTTCCATGGGTCTGCTCAGCCCTGCGCCCTATTGTACCTACCTCCCTTCTCCTAGTTGTCCAAACAAGGGCCGCAACTCTGGGAATTTGTTTAGCGCTGATGCCTTAAGTTCTCGGAAGGTTTCCATGGCCTGTTGCCACCCTTGCATTAGCTCTTCAGTTTTTTCCGTGATTTTTATGACAGCTTCTTCCCCTACATTCGGTGGCAGGGCATTAAACACAGTGTTGATTTGAGTGTTGGCCTCAGCAGCCAATTTTTGCGTTGTCTGTGCACTGATATTTACAGGTTTCCGAAGCTCCTGGATGGCTTGCTTGGCCACCGTTGAAGTCTCCTCTATTTGTTGTATCTGGACCTCTAACACATCTGCCTGAGCGTAGATTTGGTCCAGTCCAGTTGAGTCCGTTGCTTCCTGAATTTCTTTAGATATGTGTTGAAGTTGTAGTGAGACCGGTTGTACCTTCATAGTAAGGGCTATCGAGCATTCTTGCAGACCCTTCAGTAGGTCGTATGCTTCTCTTGTTGTAGTGCTCAGAACTTCCTACATCTTCGTTACTTGGCCCTGTCTGTCTGATATCTGTGCCAAGTACACAACCGTTGGGTCGGGTAATGTGGGTCGAGCTACCAATACCGCTTTGAGTTCCACATTTTCCTGGTGAAGACTTGAATATGCTAACTTGAGGTGGATCGCCCACCTGACTACTTCAGTCCCCTGCAATTCTTCTGGTACTTGATTGTTGTTGGTCGTTACTGCAGTCCACACTTCCATGAAAACCCTGGTTACTGTTTCCAGTTGTTCCTGTAGCTGCTCCTTTTCTGTCGTCAGCTGTTCACGCTATTCAGTAAGTGTGCTTATCTATTGTTGCTGCTGCTCGCATTTCTGTTGGAGCTTCGAGTGGAGCCTCTCGGCCTATTGTGATGCCCTCTGAATGAAATGGTACAGCTGAGTTGTCCCCCATGTCTCCATGCTTTCGGCACCAGAGGTACCCTGATCTGGCATTCGCACATGGAGTGGTTGTTCGCTGGCAACCAATCTCGCTGACTGTCCTGAGGCGACTGTGGCAGTGTTTAGTGTGGTATTCGGTCACTTGAGTCCACCATATTTAGATCTGGTTTCCCTTCTTGACCTGCTAGGTTAGGTGGTTGGAGTGGAGTCTGATCGGGGAGTGGCCCGGTTGTTTCTTTTATTGAATGTTCTAACTGATTGATGAGGTCGGTAAAATTAGTTTGCGGGATCACGGTTGGGTTAACTGGGGGTACCAATTCTATACCTGAGTTAACCTCCATTCCATGGTCCCCATTTTTTATTCTTCTGATGACTGGATTGGACATGGTGGCTGATGAAGTGGATGGTGCAGAGTTGTGGGGTTCTCGAGATATGGATGAGGTGGTGGGTGGTAGTTGGTGTGAGTGGGGTGGCGACATGCGAATGTTTAAAAAAATCAAGGGGGTATATGGGGTTGTGGGGTGGTAACCCTCTTGCCTCTTTGGGATCAACTATCTTCTCTTCTTGGATTAGTACCCCTAAGCTTAATTTTCGAGGTGGATCTTCTCCTGTGAGGTCGACCACCGGGCTAGATTCTGCAACCTTGGCCCTTTTCGCCTTCAGTGCCGCTGTTGGTTTCACAGCTTTACTCTTTCCAACTAGCGTTGTAGTTGCTGGGGGTGGTGAACTGAACAAGACATTGGGGATGGGTGCAAAGATGGAGGCCGTGCTGGGAGATGGGTTAGACTGGGATGCATGAAATTCTGAAAAGGTTGGAAATGGAGTGGCATCACTTTCTATTACTTGAACTGCTTTATTAAAGCTTTTTACCTTAGTGTTCAGCTGTTGAATAATTGGGAAGAGCTATAGGTTTGACATCCTGTTCGCTTCTTTCTCCGCAGTTTCTCCCGGTAGCAGGTTTGGTAGCATTTCGTCAAAGAAGTACGTGTACACTCCATCCCTGATCTCCATTTCCACTCCTGGCCATGAACATACCTCTGTGTGGAAGGTCGCTTCATCAAGTTGGAACTTCAAAGGCCTCATCTGGAACGTTGTTTCTAGTACACATGTAGGCCTGAGAAACGTATGCTTATGTGTGAATCCGAACCTGACCTGCTTACTATATCCATCCAGTAGGTTTCTTGGAATTATTTGTTGACTCATTACGACGTCAACCATTTGGCCATACCAAAATATGAAGGCTTCTGCATTTACCTCCTTGGTGCTAGGGTCTCCAAACACCTTCCACGGCACAAAATTCATCGCCACAGGTTGGTCTTATGCTATTTATACTGGTATCCTGATGTTGGGGAAGGTCCCTTTCCACATGGCCAGCGCCATGATCAAATACCCATAGATAAACCTGGTCACTCTCTTGTAATTGTCCTCACAAGCTTCGAACAATTCTTTCATCAGGAAAGAGCACCAGTTTAGCCTTGTCCCCTCGACAGAGTGCTCCGCAACCGAAATTGTGTCTAATGTGCACTCCCCTTTTGTATAATGCCTAACTTGATCTCCGACCTATTAATTAACTTAATATTTTCTCCCTTTCCTCCTTTTCGAGTGCCATAATTGGCATAGTTGTCTGTGTCTCCTGACTTCTTCGCCCTCTTAGATACAGTTTGGAACGCTGAAGATACGTCTCTTCCCTCCTGCGACAGTCCTGTCAATCTAGGGATGTCTTCGGCATGAATTGGGATTTCCTTTCCCAGCCACAGAGAGCCGTTCTGAATCCTGCTTAACAGAAATTTTGTGCACTGCATCACAGTGCTTGTAATCCCAAACACTGGTATGTTCCTTAAATTCATTATCATGGACTGTTGGATACCCCTGAACTCAAGCTGGACTCTTGTTGTTGCCCGTCCTGCTTCTGTTGCATAATTCTTGTTGTACACCTACCTTTTTAGTGCAGGAAACTCAAAGGAATCCGTGAGGTTAGTGTCGATCAGGGTCACACTGTCATATTTTCCCACAAGGGACTCCATTTTTTGAATTCTTCTATCCAGCTCCTGTTCCACGACCGTTGGGCTTACTCTTGTCATTCTTGCTCGTCGCTAGTATACTTGAAGAACAATTCTCTCTCTTTTCTCTTGAATTTCTTCTTCCGGACGCCTTCTCTGTTCTGGTTCTAGTTCAAATTCCCTTGCTCTTTTGGAGTTTTTTAACTCTAACTCGTATTTTTTTGGCATTCTCATGATTCTCTGCATGCAGGTTATGTAAGTAACAGGCACGGGTGAGGTTGATGAGACCCCATAACTAATTAATTTTTCCTTGGCTTCTCCCGCGGCTACAATCGTGTGATTAGTTATCTGATGAGGTGGGTTCTGGCATTGCTGACTTTGGTTTGGGATTTGGGTAGACGCGACGGCTGGTGGTTATGTCAAATTATGGAAAATTTATTACAGTATGGGTGATGCTAATTATGGCACTTATTTCCAAATATTGGTAATCCTACGGATTGACATTGGTACTATGCTTAATGATGATGGGCTTATGTTTGGCACGCTTTTCTATCTGACGTGGATGACACGCTGGACACTACCCCTCCCCGACCACTATTGGTTGTGTTGCAGTCTCTGCAACTCAACTGCAATTTATTTTATTATGTTGAATCCTATCTATGCTCATCTCAGGTGCGAGAGAGTTATTGACTCTATTCAACCCTACTGACTCCTCTCGGTTGCGAGTGTTATTGAAAATGAAATGATTAACTTACTTCGTAGGGCTGTGCATGCGCCATTAACCCATCCTTGTAGAACTTGGCCATCCAGTTGTGGCAATCAAACTGCTCCTGACTGTTTGATTTCTATGATGTGAAATGGTCCCAGCCAATGCATCTGCAGTTTTCTTGTGAACTTCTGGAATTTACTGTCATAGAGTAGAAATTTCTCCCCAATTTTAAAAGTCTTGTGCTTAATATGCCGGTCGTGCCAAGATTTCTGCCTCTCCTTTTGTACCGTCTGGTGAAATTCTGCAAGTAATTGTCCTTCTTCAAGTTCTTGCAGCTCCTGCAATCACTTCTATAGGGATTCCTCATCAAAAAACTGTAGTGTTGTTGCGATTAGAAGGCTTGGTATGATGAATTCTGCTAGGAATACCGCTTCTCTTCCATAAACCAGCTGGAATGGTGTTTGGTTGTTTAGTCGTTTTACCATTGTTCGGTATGCCCACAGTGTTGCTGGTATCTTTTTATCCCAGTCATCGCGTTGCATGTTGCATATCTTTGTCAGGCCCTTCTATAGTATCTTGTTGAATGCTTCCACTGTGCCATTTGCTTGCGGATGATATGGACTGCTTTTATGATGTTGTATCATGAGGATTTCTAGGAAGGACTTAATGGTGTCATTGATGAAATGGGTACCCTGGTCGCTGGTCAAGCTTTTCGGACATCCAAATCGGTTGATTATATTTTCAAATATGAATCTAGCAGCAGTCTCTGTCGTGCAGTTTCTCACTAGCGCAGCTTCTGCCCAGTGCGTTAGGTAGTCGTTCGCTGTTATTATGTACCTTGCCTTTGAGTATCTTTTAGTCAGTGCAATTGGTCCTACAAATTCGACTGCCCACTTCTCGAATGGCTGCAGTACTTTTACCAGATGAAGTGAAAGCTCATCTCTATGAGATGGTCATCCTGTCCACTGACAAACGTCACATTTCTGAACAAATGCTTTGCTGTCCTTGTGCACTATTGGCCACCATAAGCCTGCTTGTAGTACCTTGCATGTCATCGGTTTAGCTCCCACGTGCCCTCCCGCAACACCACTGTGGCTTTCCCATATTACAACTTCCCCTTCATGGTCCAGGACACATCTTCGAAGAACGTGGTATAGCCCCATCTTGTATAGATGTCCTGCTATCAGCTGATACTCCGCAGCTCAAACTACTAGGTGCCCTTTATGTTTTATAGTATATTCTTGCAGACACTGCCCTGTCGTGAGGTAGGCTGCTATCTCATTCAGGTAACCTGGGAAGGCTTCTACTCTAAAAAGATTAGCATCTGGAAACTAATCATCTAGAGATCCTCCATTTTCTCCATTCTCTAGTCGGGACAGGTGATCAGGCCCTACGTTTAGTCTTTCGGGCTTGACAATTACTTCAAATGTGAACTCTTGGAAAAGTAGGAGCCATCTGTAGATTCTCCCTTCTAAGACTAGCTTGTTTACTAAGTATTTTAATGATGAGTGATCTGTGAAAAAATTGAACTTACCTCCCAACAAGTAGTGGCAGAATTTCTGAAGAGAGTACACCATTGTCAATGCCTCCTACTCTGTTGTTGTGTAATTCCGTTCAGTTGTTGACAACTTGCGACTGGAAAAATATACCGGATGATCGACTGAAGTGTACCTCGGTTGAGCTAAGACTGCCCCAAGCGTAATTTCGGACGCATCAATGTGTACATGGAACTGTTTGTCCCATTCCGAGTGGACTAGTATTGGCGCACTTGCCAGCTTTTCCTTTAGGGTGTCCAGGGCCATTCTGCAGTTGTCCGTCCACTGGAATTGTTCTGATTTATTCAATAGTTTTTCTAACGGCACTATTATCTTGGCATAGTTGCGAATGAAACGCCGGTAGTAACCTGTGTGGCCCAACAATGACCTTAGTTGTTTTACTATTTCCAGTGCCTCCATACTAACAATCGTTGCTACTTTGGCCGGGTCTACGCAAACATCTTGATTACATACCATGTGTCATAGCAGCATTCCAAATGGTACGACAAATATACACTTCTTCAGGTTCAACGAGATCTGTAGTTGTCGACATCTATCAAACATTACCCTCAACAGGGTTGCATGATCCTTTAGTATGTTATAAATGTCTACTGTCTATATAGACTTTTAAGAATTGTAGGGGAATTCTTCAATCCTAATGGCATCACATTGTATGCGAAAGAGCCTTCATTCTGGCAGGAATGTTGTCTTCTTGTCTTCTCCGCTATTCTTACCCGATGGTATCCCGAGAAGCCATCGATGAATGTGAGTATGCTTCTGCTCCCACAATGTTGTTGAGGACTTCACTAATGGAGTAGGAATGGATCATGGATAAGTGTTGTTTGGTGCTTCAGAATTCTGGCCCTTCACTGTGATCTCCGATTTCTCCTTTTTTTTCTGTATAACTATAGGAACTATCCATTCTGCTTCTTCTACTGGGAATATTAATCCGGCTTTTAACATTTTTTCGATCTCTACTTTCACCTTTTCCTTTACTCTTGGGTTCAGACAATATGGTCTATGTTTTATATGTTGCTATACTTTCCACGACTAAGCACGTGCCACAAAATCCCTGGCCAGAAGATCGGGCCGGGAAAGAAGGCAACCGTAAAGGTATAGTCCACCTAATTTCTGTTGAAATTTTTCTCTAACTAAAACTGATCATGATCCCAAAACTGTCAGGGAGGCAGTAGATTCAGAGGATTGAAAAATTTGGAAGGAGGCCATGGTTGATGAAATGGAATCCTTCCACAAAAATGAGGCATGGGATCTGGTGGATTTGTCGGTTGGAAGGAAGCCCATTAGGACAAAATGGGTGTTTAAGAAGAAGATGAATTTATAGGGCAAGGTGGAGAAATACAAAGCTCAGTTGGTAGCAAAAGGTTATTCCCAGGTGCCGAGAATTGATTTTGGTGATATTTTTTCTCTTGTTGCCAAGGTTACTTCTATTAGATTACTTTTATCTGGTGCTACTGCATTTGATGTTGAGGTAGAACATATGGATCTGAAGACAAAATTTCTTCACGAGGATCTGGAAGAGGAGATCTACATGAAGCAACCTAGAGGATTTGAAGTGAAGGGTAAGAAAGAACTGTTGTGCAGGTTGAAGAAGTCTCGTATGGGTTAAACACCAAGGATGTGGTATCAAATTTGGATACCTATACCTGGGACTTGGCTTCACTGTGTACAAGGAGGATCAATCGTGTTTATTTTAAATTAATCATGATCACCATGTTATTTATTTGGTCTTGTATGTGGATGATATGTTGTTGATTGGAAATTACAAAGAAATTATCTAAGATTTGAAGACCCAGCTATTCTCCAAATTCGACATGAAGGACCTTGGTGCTGTAAAGTATATTTTGGGCATGGAAATTAAGAGAGATCGGGCAAAGAGGAAGCTCTGGTTAAACCAGAGGAAGTATGTCGAGACTATATTGCAGAGGTTCAATATGCAGGATAGTAAACCGGTGAATGTTCCTATTCCCGTAGGTGTAAAGCTGTCTGCTGAACAGTGTCCCAAGACACAAGAAGAAGAGGAGTATATGTCTCGTGTTCCATATGCAAGTGCAGTGGGTAGCCTGATGTATGCAATGGTCTGTACTAGACCAGACATTGCACATGCAGTGGGAGTATTGAGCAGGTTTATGTCAAACCCAGGGAAGGAGCATTGGATAACAGTGAAGCGGGTTTTCAGATATTTACGTGGCACTAGTGATTATGGCTTGTGCTACCAGGGAAGACCAGGATTGGAAAGAGTGTTGGATATTCGTGGTTTTGTTGATGCAGACTGGGCTGGAGATCTGGACCAAAGAAGATCTACAAGTGGGTATGTGTTTAGCCTATTTGGAGGAGCAGTCAGTTGGATGAGTAAAAGACAGTCTGTAGTGGCTCTTTCAACTACAGAGGCAGAATACATAGCAGCCACTCATGCAAGCAAGGAAGCAGTTTGGTTGCAAAGATTGTGTTCAAGTATGGGGTTGGTACAGCAAGCTATAAGGATAGACTGTGATAGCCAAAGTGTAATTTTCTTGGCTAAGAACCCTGCTTATCATTCAAAGAAAAAGCACATTGATGTTCAATATCACTTTGTTAGAGATATGGTTGAGGCTAAAAGGGTGTTGCTGGTAAAGGTGGACACTTTGAAGAATGTTGTAGATGTATTGACGAAGTCTGTGAGCACTGAGAAGTTCTCTTGGTGTAGAGAAACAATGGGTGTTGAAGAATTGGGCCAATGACTAAGCTCTCCTGTGGTCCCCTGTGGAAAGAAAACAACAAGTGGGAGAATATTGGGTATGTGTTATATTATTTCCACGACTAATCATGCCCCCCCTGTTGGGGTCTGGGGTAGCACCCCGAATTTTTTTTTTTGGTCCTTAATTTCTAGTGGGCGGTTTGCGCCCATGGTTTTGTGCATGGTTTTTCACATGGTTTTGGGGTACGATGGTTTTCGGCCCCTAGTATTTTTGTAGATCCGGTCAAGGGAACTACGGTTATGTTCTAATCCAGGGTTAATGGATTGGGGTTTATGTATGCTTCGTCATGTATATATATGTGTTGTAACACTAAAAGGAATATAATGAAAAATCAAGCTGGTCGTCCCGATTTGGGATCCAGGGGAAAATCTCTGTGTTTATCTGTTTTATGTTTTATGCTCTCACAATTGTTTATTTTTGTTATAAGATTCGTGTGTAGATAATTTCTATTCAGTGGTTAAACCTACATTATAGGTCTTGCATCGGTTTTGTATTATCTCATTTCATCTCCCCTTTTATGCTCCTAGGATCTAAGCATTAATGAAGGAAACAATCCTCATATTCTTTAAGTAGACTGAATATTTCCTTAGTTGTTTGTTCATCCCAATAGTCTCCAATTTTCGCCAGTTTAGGTTGTCTTCTAATCCAATATTTACTTTCTTGGTTCTGAGAGGTAAAATATGGATCCCTTCTATCATTGGTTCTTCTTTGATGTCTCTCTCCCCTTCTATTTCTTCAAAATACAGGTGCCTGAGATCCTCCAGATTGTCATCGTCCATCTCACTATTAATTTTTTGACATGCCACCTTTTGTTGGATACCCTGGTATTGAAACAACTGCTCGTCCATCTGTTGAATATCTGGGAAGAATAATACCTTCTTGATAGCCTGCAACGCCTGTGTAACTAGCTCTGTCTTTCCTTCAAATGAGAAACACTGTGTGAATTTTTCTGCAACTTCCTACCATTTGTTGGTCCCTCTTCTTTTTTCTTCCGTCAAGTACCAGGCCTTTGGAATTACGTCCAGGGAGTTGATAAACAGGTGGACCCATAGTTCTTCGGGATATCCATCAGTTCTCCATTGTGCTTCACATTTCTCCAGATGGTTTCTGGGGTTTGAGTCCCCTTGGTACCTATCCTTACTTTTGGGTTCCTCCTCCTCTTTAAATCTGGCTTTCAGTGCTGCTGCAACTTTGTCCCATCGCGTCATTGAGTTGTGATGGTTACTCCACCATATTTCGAATGTGGATTGTAATGCCATGTCCATCAATGGTACTCTGTGACTTTTCGGTACCGTATTTTCTATCTTGGCTATGAAAGGACTTACAACCTTTATATCCGATAAGATTGGGTATTCCTGAATCTCGGCCCCGATCCAATTGAATCTTCCAATATTGGAACATCTCCTTGTATTTGTTTCATAGCCTCCTTGCTACCAATCATCCCAAGCTATTTCTGATCCTAATTCTGAGCTCTGAATGCTTCTACAGCTTACAGAGCCTTCTGTCGTTGGGTTAATGTAATCTTCTCTTCTTCCTGCAGTCATTTGGTAGAGATGGTCCAGGAGCTGAGCATCTTCCATGTTATCCATAGTCTCTATATATCTCGGTCCTTGGTAGGGGTCGAGTGGCTAAGTGACTCTGATTTCCCCGTTTTCGAAGATCATCAGTTCTTTCTTCAAATCGGTTACTGCATAATTTTCAAAGGCCTAGTCAATTCCCAACAGTGCAGAGTACAGATCTTTGTCCCCCATGATGTCGATGACTTCAAAGTCCGTAAATGTCTTTACTCCTGCAATGTCAACTTCAACCTCCTCCAGTCAACCGATGGGAATAATGCAATACTGGTTCACCATCCGAAGTTGAATCGGGGAATATGTCAATCTTGGTTTCCCTAATTCCTCCCAAGTTTTCCTTGGTAGGATGTTGACATCAGATCCCAAATCAAGCATGGTGTCTTTAATCTGGAACCCCGCAACTTGTGTGTTCACTTGGAATTCCTTTCCGGTCCTTCGTTTGTTTCTCTTGATTCTCTGTACATACTTCGGGTTTTCTTTTGCTGATTATTTTGCTCTGGTGTTCTTCTTCAGCACCCCTTCCAGGTTCTGCTTTAGCCATTCTAGCATTGGTGCATTGTTAACAATTTTCAGGAATAGATGGAACCATTCTTGGATCAAATCTTCAGAATTACTTTGGGTTTCATTGTCTTCCTGAGCTTTCTGTAACTCGATTTCTTTTTTTCCCCCCAACTGGGAAAACTTTTCTGCTGCTTCTTGGAATTTTTTTTTGTCATTCTGGTTTGATCAGGAGCTTTGGGGACGTTGGCCTGATCAATTTTATTGGGTCCATAGCACGCATATCTTCCCCCATTATTTTGCCTCCTCGTGTCACTATGGCCACATTTTGCATTGTCTGAGTTCCCATTAGCCTGGTTTCTGCATTTACTAGATTTGACCCCCTCTGTCTAGCTCTTTCCTCCCATCTTTTGAGAAGCTCCAGGCAATCTTTTGTTGTGTGTGTGTTAACCCAGCACTGAGAACACCAAGGTCTTCTAGGGAGTGGACATTCTCTAGCTACATTTCCTTCCTGGTCACAGTTATAGCATCTTACTGGACCTCTACCTCCTTCTCGGCCTCCTCTCATGCCTCCTCCTCTTCCTCAGGGAGCTTCGTTTACTCTGTATGAAGGCCGGTCCAGCCGCTCCACCAGTGCATCTAGAGATCGGCACTACTCTATGTTGTGGGTGGTTGAGGCACAGAATTCATAGTATATATTATTTGGAACATTGTAATATTTCTGTACGATCGGGCACAGGCAAGGTTGATGGCCCATACTTTTTCATATTTCACAATAGTCATTGGTGGCTAGACTTTGTTGTGCAAGGAACCCTGTGTATTGCTATTGCGGTGGATATATCCCTTGGGTGTTTATTTGCGAAACTCCTCATAGTGGTGGAATCCCTTGCGCCCCTGCTGCCGATGTCCCCACATTTTGGCCCCGCAACTGGGGACATTCAGTTGCCACATGTCCCTCCATAAGACAATGCGTGCACCATACATTTGGTCTCGCTGGTCGCATGGGTTGCATTTCCTTGAGTTTTTTTGTTAGACTGGCTATTTGATGTTGTAGACCCATTATAGAGGGGTCTTGTACCGTTGCACCTCCCTTAAACTCTTGCGGATAACCCGCCATGGCTTCTATCTTCATTACCTGCTATAGTGCGTCTTGCAATGTGTCGATCCTTTGTTGAGTCAATGGAGTTTGGGTCAAAGTAGTAGAGCTTTAATGAACCAGTCCCTCTGATGGTTTGGATCAATTGGATAACTAAGTTTCCCGACTGCATCCTTGAATCTCTGCATCAAATCCCAAGTAGTTTTTCCTTCTTGCTGATTGATTTCCCACATCTTTGACATGCCTTGTTGGTCTGTTTGGGGAAATTTGAATTATTTAATGAAATCCATCTTTACGTATGCCATCGCTGGATTCTAGTGAGCTTCGACTCATTTCATAAACTAAACATAGGGCTCTCTCTAAGGGGGTGGTTCCAAATTTTATCAATTTCCCAACATCCGGTGTCCGTCAAGGCCTCCATGGCCTCACAGAGGCCGTGTCGATTGACGTCATCGTTCCCCTTCCTAGAGAATTTGATACCGGAGTGAGGATCCT
>JAXQQM020078278.1:0-151531 GCA_034641835.2 Pinus albicaulis | reverse complement strand
AATATATATAGTTTGAGTGGAGCATATGTTTCTTCTTAAGAGGTCATAGGTTCAAAACCAGAGCGATAGAGTATGTATGACTTCGTAGATTTAGTAGTGAAATTGATGTACACATATGAGTCTCTTTTCCCACAAACAGAAGGGTCTCATACACCAATTTGGTGTCTAGCTTGTCTGTGACCTTAAAATTAGATAATACTAATGATGATGATGACGATGATGATGATGGTTGTCTCTTGTCCCACAAACAAAAGGGTCTCATACACCAATTTGGTGTCTAGCTTGGTCGTGACCTTAAAATTAGATAATAATAATGATGATGATGATGGTGGTGGTGGTTACTGTCTGCTAATACCATTGCAGCCTATCGGACCTTAAGATAGGAGAAATAATATAAGTTTGATTCTTCAAAATCTCGTTTCTATGGTCAAAGAAAAGGAAAATAAGTGCTCCAAAATCGCTATAGCTATAGAAATTTATAAACACAATAATGTATTTTCGGACTCTCCTGATCTAAAAATTTTAATCCATTGTTAAATACATAATCCTTCTACTTAATTCTTTGCGGAAATTAAATCGCCAATTGCAAACACATGAAGAAAAATCAATCGCACATAACAAGATGTTTTACCGGGAAAGCTTAAAGCTAAAAACCCCAACTATCATATATTATGTATATCAATGGAACATGAAACAATCTCATACAAAGCTCAGCTCATAGAGCTCTCAGTACAATATACAATCATCTCACATTGTCATGCATAAATTTGCATATCCATGCACCAATTTCTTGCCTCCTGAAAGCCTGCCTCCACTACACAATCCTTGCTGAAGAAGATCCATGAATGAATGCAATCTTGCCTTCCTTGACTACGCAATCCTCATTGGCATCTCCAACGTGTGTGTAGATGCATTGAATGCATCACTATAGTCACAACTAATAGTCCATCACACCCTTTCACCTATCTCTCCACTGGATCTCCACTATAACTGACATGCAAGTAGTTAATTATTGTATTTCTTCAGTTGCATGTGAGACACTGCTTGTGAATTAATTAAATAATTAATTCACTGATATCTCACTAGTGTATCATGAGTGACAACTAGCACAACTGAGTTTACCTCACTTAACTGAGTTAAACTAAATAACAACTCCCATAACTACTCTTCCAACTCTATTACAACTCGCCACAATCAGTTATAAGGAAGTCCATCATGCATGAGACACCAACCAACCTAGGAATTGCGTGATTCCTTTAGCTCACTGATTTGCCACATCAGTTCACTGAAATCAAGTGCTCCAAGAGAAGAAGTTATTATTTATTGTCTGATTATTATTAAGGGCTGATAATAATCGACATGCATTCTATTTTTAGATATGCAATCTATAAATAGACTTCGCCCATATCTCTAAAAGTATAAATTCATCCAAAGATAGAATTTGTTCAACCATCTAGAATCAACATCCTACTAATTTTAGAATATTCTCACCTTCTAAAAATAGACATACACCTAAAGATAGTCTGCGGGCCCCACCTAGTGAAGGTGCTTAATTTTCACTAGGATCATCATCTTGTTGAATCTCAACACTCCCTCTCAACAAGATATGGATTATCCTTCACCTTGATCCTGCCTATATGGTATTCGAATTTTCTTCTGGTGAGCGCCTTCGTTAGAATATCTGAGTCCTGATCTTCCATTGGAATGTACTGAAGCAACATGATCTTCCGCTGCACACAATATCTAATATGATGATACCAGATATCTTTATGCTTAGATCTATCATGACACATAGGATTAATCGAGAGTTTAATTCAACTCTAATTATCACAATGAATCTTTGTAGGATCGAAATGAGAACCAAACAAACCTACCAAGATCTTCCTCATCCAGATAGCCTCACATGCATCTTGACTTGTTGCCATGTATTCCGCTTCCACTGAACTGAGTGCCATGGATCTTTGTTTCCTCCTGTACCAAGAAACTGCTATAGATCTGATACTGAAAACCCCTCCTGATGTGTTGTTTCTGTTCGTTCGGCTGCCTGCCCAATCTGCATCCGTGAAGCCATGCAACTTCACCTCATCCGTCTATCTGTACCATAAGCCATACTCAAATGTGCCCCTGAGATATCTCAGGACATGCCTGCCCGCTTCCAAAAGAGCTTGGTAGGCTTAACCATCGCTTGACTAAGATGGTTCACAGCATAGCATATGTCCGGTCTTGTATTAACTAAATACATGAGCAAACCCACCAACTGTCGATAAAAATTGGCATCCGCTACCTCTGTCGATGTAGCATCCTCTTTCCTCCAATTTCCTGGAAGAGGAGTATCCATGGGTTTGGATTCCTCCATGTGAAACTTAACAAGTATCTCCTAAGCATACTTGCCTTGAGACACAAACGGTTCACCTTCTCGCTGCCATATTTCCAATCCAAGGAAATAATGAAGGAGGCCCATATCCTTCATCTCAAACTCCTTTGCAAGGTCCTCCTTGCATGAGTGTATCCGAGTTGCTCATCACCAATCAGTATTAAATCATCAACATAAAGAACAATGATTAAAAGCTTACCCTCCACCAAAATTTGGTATAGGTTTGCATCTGCCTCACTCTTGGTGAAGCCAAGTACGGCGAAATAGATTCCAATCTGAGTGTACCAAGCATGGGGTGCTTGCTTCAGCTCATACAACGCTCTTTTGAGTCTGTACAAGATCTCAAATCCTGGCTACTCAATGTACACTTCTTCCTCAATGATCCCATTAAGGAACGCAGTCTTCACATCCATCTGATGAATGTGCCAACCCATCTGCGCTGAGAGAGCAAGGATGGTCCTTATGGAAGAATACTGTGTGAAAGGTGCAAAGGTTTCTTCATAATCAATCCCCTCGATCTATGAGAAGCCCTGGGCAACAAATCTTGGCTTATACTTCTCGACACTCCCATCAGCAGCTTGCTTTACCTTGTAGATCCATCTTGAACCTACCACTGATTTATCAACCGGCCTTGGAACAATCTCCCAAGCACTGTTTCTGAAAATGGATTCATACTCCTCCACCATGGCATCTATCCATGTGGGCTCCTACGCTGCTTCCTGAAAGGAATATGGCTCTGTCATGATACACTTGCTCATGAGAGCCATGTATCCAGTGAATCGGTCAGGTGACTGTCTCTATCTGCGCTATGAAGTAGGGACTCCTACATTCTCTGCCGCATCAATATTCAGTCTCTAAGCTTTTGTGGTATGCTTTCTGCCTGTTATGATATTTGGTTCTGCATGAGTGGACTCCTCCACTCCATGAATCTTATCCTATGGCTGATCCACATCTAGAGGCTCATCTTTGGGAACCAGAAGTTCCTCCTCTACATGAAAGTGTAGCTCCATATCAAGCGACAACTTCATGGCTTTCTCCTCATTTAATTTTATATCCTGTCACACCACAGTCATCCGATTATTTGGAAAATACACACGATAATTATGGGGTGTTTCTGTGTACCCCACAAATATCCCAACTTCTGCAGTCGGCTTCAGCTTCTTCCTGGCATTCTTGGTCACATGAAAATAAATAGATGAGCCAAAAATCTTAAAATGAGAAACATCCAATTTCTTACCAGTAAAATCTTCCTCGGGTGTACTCATGCCAAGTACTCTATGAGGACAATGGTTTTGCACATAAACCGCAGTGTTGCATGCTTCCGCACACAAGTGCATCGGTAGGCCCTGGTCATGCAACATAGCTCGTGCAACACCCACGATATTTTTGTTCTTCCTCTCCGCGACCCCATTCTGCTGTGGGTTATGAGGCACTATGAGTTCTCTCTGAACTCCTTCTTTGCTATAGAAGTCTTTGAATTATTTCGAGATAGATTCACCACCATTATCGCTTCGCAGATCCTTCACTTGCTTCCCTGACTCCTTCTCCACCAAGGCTTTAAAGTCACAGAACTTTTAGAATTTTTTATCCTTCTTCTGCATGAAGAAGATCCAGTATTACAAGAATAGTCATCAACAAAAATAACATTATACCCGTGTTTTGTTGTTGAAGCAACCGAGAAAGGTCCACACACGTCTGTGTGAATTCTCTCCAGGATCACTGAAGCACGGTTCTCCTTCTCATGAAAGGTGGTCTTCACAAACTTACCCATAGTACATCCCTTGCACTGATCTAACTGCGCAAGTGTACCCTTGGGAAGTCCAGTAGAAATATGTTGCAAAATCTTCCGGGCGCCATGGTGAAGACGACCCAATCTCTTATGCCATAATTCGCTCTCATCCCAGCTCACCACTTCTTCTTCTTTACCCACCATTGTAGCGCAACCATCTACTTCCATCTTGTAGAGATTATTGACTCAAATCCCTATCCTCTTGGTTTGAACCGTTGTTTTATGTCGCAGGAAATATTTTCCATCGCTAAAAAAAATGTCATAACCTCTGTCCTCCAACACCGCGATTGAGACCAAGTTCTTCTTTAGACCGAGAACATGCATAACATCTTTCTACAGAAATGGTTTACCTGACTCCCTCTCAAAGGTAATGGTACCAATTTCGGTCGCACTGTATCACCCATCATCGCCCATCTCTATATGCATTTGGAGATCTTTCTCTTCCAAGTCGCTGAACAACTCCTTATCTCTCTTCATGTGGAAGGAAGCACCACTATCAATATACCACACCGATCCCATTGTAATTGAAACCAAGCATGCGATCAAAGAGAAATCAAGTTCAAATTGCAAGGCAAGGGCCTCACCAGCTGCAGCTCCAACAGCCTTCTTATTCTTCTTTTTCTGTGGGCAATTAGTGGCGAGATGCCCATGTTCGTGATAGTGAAAACACTTCACCTTGGAGAAATCCAGCTTCTTTCCTTTAGCCTTGGATTTTGAGTGGAATTTCTTCCCCTTCCCTTTCCTTTCTTTGGCAGCCAAAGAAAAATCCTCTTCATCATCATGCTTTGATGAAGATCCATCCCTAGTATTCCGCCTTATCTCCTCCTGCAATAGATCTGACCAAATTCGCTCCCAATTCGGCAGTTTCTCTCATCCATTGACAGAGTCTTCATAACTGTGCCAACACTTTGGAAGCCCAAGGAGAACCAAGCTCACCAAGTCATCATTAGCAACTGTAATTCCCACACTCCCCAACTCATCCTGACAATGGACAAACTTCGTGAGATACTTTGGAATACTGTTGCCCTTCTCCATTTTGATTTTTCTGAGTTTATCTTTCAGCACCAACTTCATATGGTCGTTGTTGCTTTGGAAAAGATCTGTCAAATCCTTCCACATTGCAAATGGACTAGCTTTCCCGTGAAGGCTTGACACAATATGGTCTTTCACACCTTCCAACATAATCCTTCTCGTCTTCGTTAATTTTTTTTGCCAGGCATCAAGTAATGCAACATCCGTCAAAGTGGGCTTAGGAACATCACTGTCGATGAATTCCTTTAAGCCATTAGCTTCAAGCACCGCCTCCATCCTGTCCTTCCAGGATATGTAGTTCGAGCTGCCCTCGAGTGCATACTCCAACCGCAACCCATTGAAAGCCATTTCAATGTTTACTCAACTGTTGCATCAAGAAATTATTAAAGCAAATTTGACTTGTTCCACCACACAAAACTCAACACTACTTAAATATTACAATCTTTAGTGATTAACACTGCTCCGATACCATGTAGAAATTTATAAACACAATAACATATTTCTGGACTCTCCTGATCTAAAAATTTTAATCCACTTAATTCTTTGCGGAAATTAAATCGCCAATTGCAAACACATGAAGAAAAATCAATTGCACATAACAAGATATTTTACTGAGAAAGCTTAAAGCTGAAAACCCCAACTATCTTATATTATGTATATCAATGGAACATGAAACAATCTATTACAAAGCTTAGCTCATAGAGCTCTCAATAAAATATACAATCGTCTCACACTATCATGCAGAAATTTTCATATCCATGCACCAATTTCTTGCCTCCTGATAGTCTGCCTCCACTGTGCAATCCCTACTGAAGAAGATCCCTGAATGAATGCAATCTTGCCTTCCTTGACTGCGCAATCCTCATTGGCATCTCCAATGTGTGTGTAGATGCATTGAATGCATCACTATAGTCGCAATTGATAGTCCATCACACCCTTTCACCTATCTCTCCACTGGGTCTCCACTGGAACTGACATGCAAGTAGTTAACTGTTGTATTTCTTCAGTTGCATGTGAAGCACTGCTTGTGAATTAATTAAATAATTAATTCACTGATCTCTCTCTAGTGTATCATGAGTGACAACTAGCACAACTGAGTTTAACTCACTTAACTGAGTTAAACTAAATAACAACTCCCATAAATACTCTTCCAACTCTATTACAACTCACCACAATCAGTTATAACGAAGTCCATCATTATGAGTCACCAACCAACTTAGGAATTGTGTAATTCCTTCAACTCACTGATTTGCCACATTAGTTCACTAAAATCAAGTGCTCTAAGAGAATAATTTATTATTTATTGTTTGATTATTATTAAAGGCTAATAATAATCGACATGCATTCTATTTTTAGATATGCGATCTATAAATAGACTTCGCCCATATCTCTAAAAATATAAATTCATCCAAAAATAGAATTTCCTCAACCATCTAAAATGAGCATCCTACTAATTTTAGAATATGCTCACCTTCTAAAAATAGACATACACATAAAAATAGCCTACAAGCCCCACCTAGTGAAAGTACTTAATTTTCACTAGAATCATCATCTTGTTGAATCTCAACAATAGATAAATTAACTTAATAAATAAAAATATAGTTATCAAAATGCCAATAAAATAAAATAAAATTATAACACAATTAACATATATTAATTATATAATATAAGAAAATGGCACATGCTTCACATATATGTATCCAAATCACAATCAATCAATCAATACAACATAGTTACTATACAAAATTAAGAAATATGATTAAATGTTACTATATTAAATTAATTAAATATGATTAATTAATATTATATGTATATGTATACATATGTAATTATATTGATTAGAATGTTTTTTTAATATAATGATGAGTTAGTGGGAAAAACTATAATTCATGAAAAATGGAAATAATAGGAAAAAAGAAAAACAATAATAAAAAAGTTAAATAAAAATGAAATAAAACTAAAAACAAAAAATTAGTAACTAACATAAATGGAAGTTACTAAAGTACCCCTAGTAAAACATTAACCAATCACCTTACAAATAAATAAATTTAAATAATGACAAAAAATGAATTCACAATATTAAACTATGGATAAACCACATAAATTTTTGGTCAAAAATAATCTAATACATAGTCAAAGAAAAATTAAATGTTTATTAGATTTACATTGTATTAATATAATGATGATTATATTATTTTTAAAAATTAATATATAAAAGCTATAAATTTCATATTAATATAATATGATGATGATATGTGATATTTTTAAATTTAATATAAAAAAAGGTTATAAGATTTATGATAAAAAAGAAAAATTGAGGTTGGATGGTTTTTAATTAATATTAGAAGAAATTTTTTTGTTGGCTTAACTCATTGAGATTCAAACTTTAACTCTCAAGTTTTACTAATTACTTCATAATAGAATGATCACCAATTGAATTGCTCCTTATAGACAGTATTAGAAGGAACTATAAAATTCGTACCAAAATAATATAATAAAAGTGATAATAATTGTCACTCTTCATAAAGATTGATTTTGATTTATTCAATTTAAAAAAAAAAAAAAAATTTGTTTTATTTTTTATTTTATTTTTTTGAACTTTTTAACTTAACATTTATAATTTTTATAAAACAATATTTTAAATATATTACATTACTATAATGATGTATCTTTTTCTCTTTCTCCTTTTTTGTTTTATAATAATAACTATAATGTTTTCAAATTAATATTATAAGATTTATACCACATTTATATAATGATAATGATGATGATTGTCATATATATATATATATATTGTGAGATGTGCTTATTTTTAATAATATTGGAAGAAGTTATAAGAGTCATATCACGTTAATATAATTATAGTGATGAAATTTGTAGTTTGTTATAGAGATTAATTTTGATTTATTGAACTTTTAGAAAATTGTTGGAAATTAATTGATTTGTTTTAAAATTTCATTTTTATATTTGAAAAAAAATAATTAAATATTTATAGTTTGGATAAGTTGTTGTTGTTTTTTTTAGACACTTTGTATTATGTCAAATGAAAATTATATAGACACACAATTTTTTTCTACTGATTTTTCCAAAGGGAATTTATACCAATAACACAAGTTTAGAGTCTTGAGGTTGCTAAGACCTAGTCTATCTAGAGCATCTTGTAAATAAAAACTTATAAAAACAGGATGATTGTGCCAGACCTTGAAAACCACTGACATGAGGAGACAAAAAAGACTACTAGTGGTGCAAGCAAAAAACCAGCGAGTCATAACAACTTTTGGGAAGAATCTCTAGGCGTCTGTTTGGTTGGTCACTATTCTCATCTGACGAGAAGGAGATGTTGGTTGATGAGGCTAGAATGACCACCTTGCAGTCTATACTATCAATTTTTTTCTCCATCTCTGCCAATCTGATAGAATTCTCCTATTAAGCCCTCTGTACCCCCAATGTCGTCTACAATATTCAAATGATTTTTAGCCTTGTGCTAGTTTTGTGCCTTGATCGACAAAGTGACCGAAGGACATGCAATGCGAAAAGTATAGTGATAGGCATAAATTTATTTCATGTGAGTTGGAATCATATCAGGGTGGGAAACATCCACTCGTGAGCACCCTCCTTAGAGGAGGATATGATAATATTTTAGAAAAATTAATATTATAATTTTTTTTAAATAAATCTTTTTTTGTAAGTTCGGTATTGGTGAGGCTAGATCATGGTCATGTCCAAGAATAACACCCTAATATGGCGGGGAATTGAACTGGTGACTTAACATCTATGAGTTCCTTAACAACGAACTTGATCACCGTCTATTCAAAACCCCGTGAAAAAATTGAATATTAATATAATCATATTCAAAAAAAAAATTTTTAAATGTATTATTTGTCATCCATCATTTTAGTATTATAAAGATAGACAAATATTTCATCCTAATGTATTTTAGAAAATAATCAACATTATTTTTTAATATAAAACTTGTAAAAATTCATTATCATTTTAATAATATTAATTTTCCTATTTAAATTGACCAAAAAAGATATTTAGAATAATAACTTTGGGAGTAAATTTAGAATAATATTTTTATAGCATTTTATTTTTATTTAATCCTTATTTCTTCACTCCATTATAATTATTTTTTAAATTTAAATATTATTAAGTATTTTTTTCATTTTTATACATTAAATATTTTTTATTAAAAATAAAACTCAATAATTTCGATGCCCGCGCTCTGCAACTTTGACTGATCGCATCTAGAGGATCTGGTTGCTCGGCTCGGATTGCTGGGCTGCCGGAGAGGCGCTCAGGCCCGGCCCTGGTGCTTCTTTCCGCTTCTTGGATCTCTCTTGCAGGTTTCGTTTGTTGGTTGCTCGCCCTTCTGCCTGCAGCTGTTCTGTCCGTGGGTTATTTTGCCTCATTGTGCAGTGTACGTGGATGGCCTCCACTATGTGACTGCCTCTGCGTCCCCTGCAAGGTCTGATCCGGGTGACTGTTCTCCATGGAGGCCAATGGGGAGTCAGCCTCCCCTCCTCTGCCTCCGGAAGTGCAAGCATTCAAATCCTTAGTAGCATCAGGACCAAAGAGACCTCCCTCGGAGTCTATGAAGAAGTTTGTGAAGAAGATGGATTCAATCCCAACAGTAGCTCTCCCCGAAGAAGATACATGCAGAGCTGCCCTGAATCTGGCTGAAAGAGGCCTCATAGGTCAGTTCACGGGCCTCTGGCCTTCGCCAAAATCGGTTGAGGAATGGACTCAAAGAAACTGGAAACCGCTCATTAAAGAGGGAGTCAAAAGCTATTTCGTGGGTAAGGGCTACTTTGTCTTTGTCTTTGAAAACTCAGATGATAAAGGATTAATTTTCAGAAACGGGCCTTATTTCATGGGCCCTCAGGGCTTATACCTAAACAAATGGTCCCCGGACTTCGACCCAACTCAGGACGTTCCTTCGGCTGTCCCGGTTTGGGTTTGGCTTCCCCACCTGCCTCTCCATTGCTGGAACCACAAAACCCTGCAGATCATAGGAAATGCGTTGGGAAAATACATAGATCAAGCTGCTAGGAAGGATCAGTATTCATGTGCACGCATCTGTGTTGAAGTGGATCTGGAAGAAGGGTTACCAGAAGCAATTAAACTTACTGTAGCTGGGTGGACATATGTACAAGAGTTGGACTATGAGCAGCTGCCTTTTAAATGCAGACACTGCCATGGCCACGGTCACTTTGCAAAACACTGCAAGAAGAAGGCGGAGGAACAAGGTGACAAACAAAATGGGGACCAATGGATCTTAGTGCAGAAAAACGCAAACACAAAAAAAGGTTCAGGAAAAGGTAATAAGAATGGAGAAACCAGCAGACCCAAAATAAATCAAGAAGAGGAAGCAAATCCAAATGGTATAGAAAGCGAACAGCAGACCCATCAAGTTAACTCAACGCAGGAGAATGAGGAGCAAGAAAAAACTACACCTCCAATCAAAGAGGGAGTGGAAGCCATCCAGAGTGAACCAAACCAAGATAGTCCAACAAACCTATCATATGCTGATATAACCAGGAAAAAACCAATGGAGAGTTCGGACACATCGGAGGACGAAACCTTCGAGCGTCAAGCAAAAAAAGCAGGAAGGAAATCCAGAAAGGAAAAGAGGGAGGAGGAGGCAGAAAGACTCAAAACACAAGGAAGCCAGCCTACAATAGAAATGTCTATTGGGCGAAACACCAGACCAAGGCCCTCCAAGGGAGGCCACATCCAACAAATCAATAAATAATGAAGCTAGTCTCTTGGAACTGTAGAGGACTGGGGAATCCCTCCAAAACTGAGGCTGTAAAAGACCTTTTGAAAGCTGAACCCTCAGAAATACTCATGCTCCAAGAGACAAAAATAGAAGGGCAGGCCCTACTAGACATCAGCAAATTAAAGTGGCATAAAAAAGCAGGAAAAGCAGTTAGTGCAAGGGGCACCTCCGGGGGCTTGGCTACTCTTTGGAACGAAGACCAAGTACAGCTGATCAACTCCCATGAAACCCAGCACTGGATCTGCACAGAACTGAAACACAAAGCAAGTAAGTTTTCTATCACCCTTTTTAATCTTTATGTACCAGTCTCTTATACTGAAAAAAGAGAGTGCTGGAGCAGCCTCTCTAATTTTTTAGAAGCAACTTCTCCCAGCAATATTATTATAGCAGGTGACCTAAACATAGTATTGAAAGCTAAAGAGAAGAGGGGGGGAATTAGTAGCAGAGACCCCTTGCTGCCAATAGTGGAGGAGCTCTCTCAGACCTGGGATCTGATGGACTTTAACCCAGTACGTGGCATTTATACCTGGTCCAATAATCGAACAGGATTGGAACACATCTCAGCAAGATTAGATCGTTTTCTGGTGCAAAGTTCCATTATGATGAACAATAAAATCATCATTACAAAAATTTTGCCAAAACTTACCTCTGATCATAAACCAATACAGCTCCTAATTGAAGAAGAAGAAGATCTTGGACCGATACCTTTCCGATTCAACCCTCTCTGGATAGAGAGAGACGGCTTCTTAGATACTGTGAAAAAAGCTTGGTCCAAACCTATCTCCGGATCCACAAGCTATGTTTGGGAGCAGAAGTTGAAAGAGACAAAATATGCCTTGAAAGAATGGATCAAAAAGCCAACATATACTGCTCCGGAACAAAGAAAAGAGGCAGTACACACATTACAAGATCTGCAAAATGACATGGAAGCCAAAGATATTACAACTGATTTGTTAGAAACAGAAATTCTAGCTCAACGAACAGCATATCAATCCTTTCGAAGGGAAGAGGAATATTGGAGAATCAAGTCTAGAAGTCTGTGGTTGAAGGCTGGGGATCGGAATACACCTTTCTTTCACAAGCAATACAGAGCAAGACTGTCAAGAAATCATATATCAGAAATCAAAACAGCAGATGGACAACTTTGCAAAGGGTTCAAACAAGTCAAAGCAGCAGCTGAAGCTTATTACAAAAGTCTTTACAATGCAGATGTTCAGAGCAATGAGGAGGAATCTGGGGATTTTCTTTCAAATATTCCTAATCTCATCAGCCAAGAAGAAAATGCAAATCTCTGCAGACCCACAACGGAGGAGGAAATCATAAATGTAATATGGGCCATGGAGCCGGATAAGGCACCGGGACCAGATGGATTCACAATCCACTTCTTTCAAGCTTGCTGGCACATAATAAAGGTGGACCTGCAGAAAATGATAAGAGGATGTATGGCAAAAGAAAATATCAGTGGAGGAACCAACTCAACTTATTTAGCTCTAATACCCAAAGACTCTAATCCTGAAAACTTCTCTAGATACAGGCCTATTTCGTTGTGTAATGCATCATACAAAATTCTGGCTAAGCTGCTAGCAAACAGAATTAAACCACTGTTAAAAAGGGTGATCTCTTGCTCTCAAAGTGGTTTTGTGGAAGGTAGACAAATCCTGGATAATGTAATCCAGGTTCAGGAAACAATACACTCCAGCAGACAGAGGAAAGAGAAAGGAATGGTGATTAAACTAGACATGGAAAATGCGTTTGATAGAGTGAATCGATCTTACCTCAGTAAAGTACTTCTGGCCTTTGGCTTCTCGCCCGACTTTGTTCAACTTATCAAAGCCTGCATTGACAGCCCATGGATTGCACCACTAGTCAACGGCCGCCCAACATCCTTTTTCCAAGCTAAGAGAGGCATTAGGCAGGGATGCCCTCTCTCACCCTACCTGTACATTCTAATGGCGGATTCTTTAAGTTGAAAGCTAAATGCTGAGAAAGCTGCTGGTAGCATTCCAGGCCTCAAATCATCAACAGCTGCAGACTCTTCGAATCATGCACTGTTTGCTGATGACTCTCTCCTCTTAGGAGGAGCTTCCACAAGAATCGCTCGGGCATTTGACACCGTCCTCAGAAGTTACTGTAGAGTTTCTGGAGCTGCTGTGAATGAAAGCAAGAGTGAAGTGTATAGCTGGAATATTGCACAACAAGAACTTGAAGCAATAACTACACTTCTCGGGTTTAAAGGACAAGCAATCTGGGACAGATTCAAGTATCTTGGCCTGCCCATTAACTCAGGAATTAACAAAAGAGATTTATGGAGTGATATAGTTTCGAAAATCAAAAGCAAGATAGCTGCTTGGGGGGGTTACTGGTTGACCAAGGGAGGCAAAGTAATACTGATCAAATCAGTGTTGTCAGCGCTTCCCATTTTCCAGGCTTCGTTCCTTTTGGCGCCCAGAAACGTAATGGAACAGATCTCCAAACTCCTCAGACAATTTCTGTGGCAAGGAGGCAAAGGCAACGAAAATAAAATGCACCTGGTGAGCTGGGACGTTGTCAAAAGGCCAAAGGATGAAGGGGGACTGCAAATAAGGGATCCCCTGCTGGTAAACTTTGCCTTAGGAGGAAAAATCTTATGGAATCTTCTGCACGACCCCTCTCATCCTGTAAGCAGAACGCTGAGATTAAAGTATGGAGTAAACAACGAGCTCAGCAACATATCAAACAGAACCACAAATAAGAGCACGCAAGTCTGGAGCCTCTGCTGTAAGAGCAGCATTCAATTTTTAAAACAGGTTTATAGAATCCCAGGCAGCGGAAAACGCATACACCTGTGGAAAGATCGTATTATGGGAAACGCCCCACTTGAAGAAAACAGAAATATTGCAGAGATTAAAGACTGGTTGGAATGCGCAGGTGTTAAACGCCTATTCGAGTTAGCAAAGTGGAATCAGCGTGGGGAATGGGAGGGCTGGGACTTTCATGGAGTCCCAGATCGTTTGAGCCATCAGCAAGCACAGCTCGAAGACCTTCTGGAGGATGCTGCACCGGTTCATAAGGCCGCAAGAGACTGTTGGGGTTGGGGCCCAACAGGTATATACTCCACAGCGCTCGGATATAAAGTATTGCAGGGCAATCGAAACAGCAACCACACTGCAGACATCTGGAAAACTGTTTGAGACTCATTTGCCACACCTAAAGTGAATTTTTTTATTTGGACTGTGATCCATAATAAAATTCTCACAGGTGACAATTTGGAGAAAAGAAACATTGCGGGGCCTTACAGGTGTGCGATGTGTAACAACAGCTCTGAGACAGTCCAGCACCTGTTCATAGGCTGCAGCGTGGCAAAGGATGTATGGAGACTCATCCTAATGGATTTGCAGATCACTGTCCCAATCTTTAACACAGCAGCCGAACTCTTTGCTTCTTGGAGGCAGCTCTACCCCCATCATATCCCCCAAAAATCTTTTTGGAGTAGAATCTGGACAGCATTACCTAAATATGTCTGTTGGCAGATTTGGCTGACACGTAATCATCTGATCTTCAATGAGGAGAGGCATTCCCCGATGAAAATAGCTGCAAAAGCCAAAGCCTTCCTGATGGAAGTGGCCAAACAGCAGTACATAAAAGAAGACACTACTCTGCTGCAAGAAGAAAAGATATGGTTAGGGGACCTTGTGCCTTATCCGGGCAGAAATCCCCCTATTCCTCAAAGTGGAAAGCCGGGATGGCGCTTAAGAGAGGAAGAGGAAATCTTTCAAAGTTGGTGGAGATCACAAAACATACACACTATCTTCTTCGATGGGGCGTCAAAAGGGAACCCTGGGGCAGCTGGAGCGGGGGGAGTCATATATACAACAGATGGACTTACCAAAGAATTCTTCTACTGGGGGTTAGGCAAGAAGACCAACAACCAAGCTGAGCTCTTCGGGCTTCTCAAAGCCTGCCAGATAGCTAGAGACAAAGGTGTTCAAAAACTACAAGTCTTTGGAGATTCAGAGCTTATAATAAAAATTTTAAACAAGGGAGCTCGATTCAACAACCCTAGCCTCAACAACATTGCGGATAGACTGAAAAGAGTGCTACAAGATTTTGACAGCTGCAAATTTTATCACATCCTCAGAAAATTAAACAGTGAAGCGGACCAAATGGCAAATAAAGGCAGTGAACTCATGAAAGGGCTAATTTTTGTTAACAATGACAGCTATATACAAATGCCCTGAAATCTGTAATAGAGGAAATAGGCAGAATCTAGAAATCTGCATTGTACACGGGGTTAGATTGGAAAAGACCCCTCAATCTTCCAGATAAATAAAAAAAATCTATAACCGTTTCAGTTAAAAAAAAAAAAAAAAAAAACTCAATATTTTCATTAACAAAACCTTTATCATTTATAATACATTTCATCAAATATATATTTAGAGTGAAATCCTCAATTTATACTTACAAATATTTTATGCATCATCTAAAATTTCCATAAAGTGATAAAGCATATATGGAAGTTTTACAACTATAAATATGTTCATGTCATGAAATCTAAGTCAATATTCTCTATATTTGTGTGGAGAGACACTCTCCATCCCAAAATGGAAGAGATATTGTAGTGTCATGTCTTGTCTTGCCGTGTCATATAAGCATACCTAATAAAATAATAATAAGAAAAGTAAAATAATTATACATTGTCCACGGGGTTTTGGATAGACAGTGATTGAATGCTTTGTTAAGGCACTCCTTAATGTGAAGTCACTGGTTCAATTCTCCGCCCCGGTAGGGGTGATATATTGGACATGATGAAGATGTATACCCACCAAGCTTACAAAAAAATAACTATCAATTAAAATAAAAATAACATATTGACCTATGATATTCACCCATGGTATTCATGTGGCATATAACCTATTTGAAGGGGAAAAGACTATTTAAAGGGGTAAATACTAGACTAGATCCATCTTAACTCTGAATATACTAAGTAGTGAGAGGGTTCAAATCCCTTTTCAATCTAAAAGAGGTTTGCACCTCAAGAGATTTGATCCCTCTCGGTGCTTGGTTGATCTAGAGTTAAGTTTGATATAGGTTGGTTTAATAAGAGTACAACTATAAATATTTTCATCTTTAAATCTCATGAAATTGAAATCAATAATTCATATATATATATATATATATAAGTGTTTTTGAGTATATATATGTGTGTATGTTTTTAAGTGTGTGTGTGTGAAGTGAAATTAAATTATAATAAGTTAATTTAGCAATTTTTAGAGAATAATTTTTTTAATAAACTATACTTCAATTTTAAACATTAATTTCTTATTAATTTTTAAAATAGAGATTATTAAATAATTTTTGGATTATATATATATATATATATATATATATAATGAATGTTAAAATAGAATAATTTATTTGAGGAACCCTAGCCATGGTAGCGGCGACCCTCCTCTGGTTTTTCGGGATTTGCTATGGCCTATCTCTACTTGCGTATGGTCTTTCGATCACTGGATTGACTCACTTGCTGCTCCCTTTGGCTGACCCTTGTATTTTTTAGTTTTATAACCCCCCTGAATGCAATCTCAGTGCGGTTATCCGACAGTGGCCTCTTTATTTGGGCCCATTGTTTTTGTTTTTTACTCGATATTCATGTGATTCTCTGCAGACTGGCAGGGTCTATCTCTGTGGAATCGCGTTTATTGCGGTTGGTGTGTTGTTTTGCAGGAGCACGGGTTCCATAGAGGTGGGGTTTCATATTTTTCTGCCAGTCTTTCTGGGGATCCCACAGACCCTTATCAGTTGGGGTTTTAACCATCTGCCAACATGAGCACCTATGAGGAGGAAGTTGATTATTCTGATGACCCATTGGTGGGGGTGGAAATTTGGGGTCACAAAGAAGATGAGGTTGTTGAGGATATGGTAGACATGGTCCCTGCCCCGATACTTTCGGAAGGTGTTCGATCGGACCATGTCTCTGTGGCGGGCTGCTCATCTCTTATTAGTGACAGTTTGGAACCCATTAGTTTCACAGCTCCATCCCCTTCAGTTAACAGAATTTGTGGTTTTCCATCGCCGGGATTACCAAAATTTCCCGTGGTCGATATTATGTTAACGAAACCATAAGGCGGTGTTGACCTATATTGGCGCCACGACACAGACGCTTGAAAACCTCAACATCAGTGGCATCGGACCTACCTCTTCAGCTGATGAGGGGGCTCCTGTCGTGGCTTCGGGGGTTTTTATTAATATCCCTGCCAATGCCCCTGCCAGTGATAAATATCTACCATCGTCTGACTCGGAGGGTTCAGGTGATCAGACACAGGACCGCACTAACTAAGGCAAGAAACATAAAACGACCAAGAACAAGTTCAGTAGAAACTCCAACTTCGGGCGCGACAGTGGAATGGATGATCTGGAGAAAATAGTAGCCACAATGCTTGTTGGAAAAGTTCGGGGTAGAAAATATTCAACTACATGGCTCCAACAATGGACTAGGGAGATATGGGGGGGTATTCTTGAGACTCTCCCGGAGGTTTCACTACTTAATCGTGGTTGGTTTACACTCTCCTTTGCTCTGCGGCCTAGATTGACTGGGTCCTCAAACAGTACTGGCACATTGAAATGCACTCAGTTCTCCTCAAGAGATGGACACCACTATTTGATCCTAATAAAGAAAATGCGAGGGTTGGACCCATCTGGATGCGGCTCCCTAGTTTACCGATCCAATTCTAGAATGACACCGCTTTCGGGAACATTGGGGAAGATTTCGGTCACTACCTTGATCATGATAGATCCTACCTTGTCATGGGCAATAGAGTTGTGGCCCGAGTCCTGATCTTATTAGATACTTGGGATGGCCTGCACGACAACTACAATATGTTCTTTGAGGGCATGATGTGGCAACAAATGTTGGATGACGAGGGTGTACCGTTCAGGTGTAGAAAATGTCACGAGGTGGGGCATTTGTTTAAATACTGTCCAAGGATGGGTATTTCCAAGCTAATCTACAAGCAGACTATCGCAGCGGCCACACAAACGGACCCTATTACATGCCTCTACCAGCGGTCTACAGAGACATCTCTCAGTGCGTCGAAGTGGCAAACTGCTTCCGAGGAGATGCAGCCATTTCCCACTTGGCCGATTACTCAAGCCAGATCACATGCACCAACGGCACCGGACCCACTGCACCGCACCCCTACGGTTCCGGGTACCTCTCCTACTCCCGTCTCTTTGAATTTCATTTTTACTCCTTCTTCGTCTTCCACTGCACATCACTCTGCTTTTAGTTTCCCTTCACTTAGCTGCACTATTGTACAGGCCCCTCCAGCCATCACTCCCACCATACCTCACACATCTGCAGACCTATCTAATTGCTCCACCTCTCTTAGCTCTGACTCATATTCCGCGAGGCATTCCTACTTCCTTTGATCTGCTTCCATAACACATCCTTTTGCTGCCCTAGGCATTGGCCTGGGGCAGAGCATCTTACCGACCAAATCAAGGGGCTGACCATCGGAGATGGAAAAGGCTATCAAGCGGGCTAACTATGAGGTTGAAGCGAGCACCCAATCCTCCATTTTTTGAGTTATTAGAGCAAGAAGACCCAAGAGCGGGGTTCCCCCATGATCTGTCTCACTTTTAATTGCAGGGGATTAGCCAACCCTGTTAAGAGATTGGCTCTCAAATATCTACCGGCTCAGAAACCTATAGATATTCTCTTTCTTCAGGAGAGTCTAGGGGAGGGCATTTCTGTATATTCCATCCTTAATTCGCTCCTACCAAACTGGACTTTCATAACTATGGATGCTCGGGGTCGATTCAGTGGTTGTGCCTTAGGCATAAATAACAGGACAACCTGGATGAACAATTGTTGGAGTAGGGATGGGGTTCTTGGCATGGACATCAATTTTGGTAATATTGAGCTCCCTTTTACCCTGATAAATGTATATGGGCCTTGCACTAACAGGGAATATTTCTGGCATTCTTTATTGACTTTCACTCTACTCAAACACCCTCATATCATTATGGGCGGTGACCTAAATTTCTCTTTGGGCATTTCTGAATCCTAGAATACTCATGTTGTCTCGGATCCACTGGCGGACTATATCATATCTAGACTAGAATCAACTGACCTTGTTGACCTACAGATGGCCAAGCTTCAGCCCACCTGGAGGAACCGAAGAATTGGTGATGCGGGCTTGGCTCAAAGACTTGATAGATTCCTTATCAAGCAGCCCTTACTTCAGATTCTGAATAAAGCTAGACAATGGGTGGGTCATGGGGGAATTTCGGATCATTCACCTATCTTCTTGGACTTCGAGGTCGGCCCTTTGCGAGCTCAGCCACCTTTCAAATTCAACTCCAAATCGCTACTCGATCCGGACTACCACAACCTGGTGGTTCGAGAATGGCAACATTTCCATCAACTACTTGACCGAGAACCTGCCAGAGTTATAAATGACAATCTTAATCGGATAAAAGGCTTGACTATCAAATGGATTGGGGGAAAAAAAGGAAGGAGGGAGAGGAACTGAAAAGGATCGAACTAGAGATCACCCAACTAAATGAATCTAACCTGATGGGGTTCTGATCAAGTGTTACCAAAGCTACCAGAACAAATCTATTGTGCCAAGAAGAAGTGGATTGGAGACTTAAAAGCAGGGCTATTTGGCTACAGGCTGGTGATGAGAACACCAAATTCTTCCAGCAGCATGCAAATGGTCGAAGGAATTGCAACACGATTTTGGAACTTACTAACCAACATGGCTTTGTGGCTCGCACTCATCAGCAACTCCTGGATATGGGTATACAACATTTTTCCAAGTTATACATATCCCCTCTATAGTTCAACCTTCCGGAGATCATGCACATCACCAGATCATTTTCCATATTTGTGGACCAAGATCAGGAGGAAGATCTCATCGCATCGGTCACCAAGGGTGAGATTGAAGGGGTGCTTAAATGGTTCAAAAAAGATAAAAGCCCTGGACCAGATGACTAGCCCATAGAATTATTCCTGCACATTTTTGAGTTGTTGGGCAATGACCTCCTACTTTCTATTGAAAATAGTCGTATTCAGGGAAGGGTCTATGATGGTTTCAATTCAAATTTCATTGCTCTTATACCTAATTCTGATCATTCTACCACTTTTCAGGACTACCGACCCATATCCCTTTGCAACTGTATATACAATATTATATCAAAAATTATTTCAAATCGTATCAAACCCATTTTATCTTCACACATCGCCAAAGAACAATTTTCTTTTCTCCACCACGGGCAGATCCATGAAGCCATCGGTACAGCTCAAGAAGCCCTACACTCTATCAAATCTAAAAATCTCCAGTCTACCATCCTTAAAATTGATCTCGCAAAGGCTTTTGATCAGGTCAATTGGAGCTATCTCCACCTCATCCTCATTCAAACTGGTTTTCCCCCTACTTTCATTAATTGGATTATGGGGTGTATCTACCATGCATCTTTCAACATACTCCTAAATGGCACCGCATCGGATTTCTTTCATGTGATAAGGGGTCTGCATCAGGGGTGCCCTCTATCACCACTGCTTTTTGTCCTTGTTATGGAGGGCCTCTCTGTGCTTATCAAACAGGCTAAAGCGAATGGGGTACTTCACGGTCTCCACATTAATGAGATTATGCATCTCACACACCTTTTATTTGTGGATGATGTTCTTATTTTTCTAAATGGTTCTTGTCAGGACTCCACTCAATTTGGGAAAATTCTTCAAAGGTTTTGGAGAGTGACGAGTATCTCCCCTAACAACTACAAATCCACAATCATCATGACAAATTTCACTGCTCAGGAACAAGGTATTGCCTTGGAATTATTTGCCTTTATTCACAACAACATTGGGGATGGACTAAAATATATGGGTTTCCATTTAAAACCTAACGACTATCAAATCAAAGATTGGAACTGGCTCATTGCAAAAGTGGAACGCAGAATCAATGTATGGTACCATCGATGGCTCTCCAAGGCTGGTCGACTGGTCTTAATTAAATCTGTACTTGAGGCCATCCCTGTCTATTGGATGTATCTTGCTTGCATTCCAATCGGATTCACTGATCGCATTAAAATAATATGCAGACACTTCTTGTGGAGAAATCAGCAAAAGGACAGTACCTTTGCTTGGATTTCTTGGGATCGAATCAGCAGACCCAAACAGTGGGGTGGTTGGGGTATCAAGGAACTTCACCTTTTTTCAACTTCTCTGGCGGAAAAAATGTGTTGGCACCTAATCACTGGTCATAATCTCTGGAATGAGGTCATCACTGCAAAATACATTTCCCCCAAGAACACTCTGGATTGGATCAGGGGCAGCATTCTTCCCACCCCTGGAGCCTCCATTATATGGAAAGCCATCACAAAGGCTTCTCCTCTCATTCAAAGAGGGCTCTCTTGGAAAATTGGTACTGGAGACTTTGTTAGAGTGGGCACTGATTCGTGGGCGGGCAGTGGGGAATAATATAAGCTACATATTTGGATCACTGAGCATTTGGAAAATAGGATGATTCGATACCTTGCGCAGATATCAGACCCGGCTCGCATGGATTGGAAATCACAAATTTGGTTATCTGCTTCTGATTTGGACATTCCTCGGGCTGGTCTGCATGCCTGGGAAAATTATATCAAAGCATTACAAGCATCGCATATCCAATTGACAGATCAAGAGGACCAAATGATCTGGGCTATCTCCCCTAAAGGCATCTACACTCCTAAAATTAGATATATGACACTCTGCCATTTCAAGGAACCTCAAGAAAAACTCTGGTGGTGGTAGACAATTTGGAAACTAAAGGCTCCACACAAAAATCGACTACTGTTCTGGTGCATTCTTCAGCATTGCATCCCCACAATAGAAAATCTTCATCGCCATGTTATTCAGGGTCCCTCAAGATGCTGCTACTGTCTGACTCATGAGGAAGATGTCACACACCTATTCCTGGACTGCCCCACTATTCAGCGTATTTGAAAACTTGTCACACACGGTCTTGGTTGTCTATTATACTGGCGGGGGATTTCAATCTTGGATGCCTAGACAAATTGGTGGCAGATGACTGCCACTTCCACAAAGCTGTGAAATCTTCCTTTTATTTTTGCATGGGAAATATGGATAAATCGCAACAAACACACTTTCAAAAATCAACAGGTGAACGGTGATCGTATATGAACTATGATCATGGCTTCATATAGACTGATACCTGACGATGACAATCAACAACCTGTGAAGCATGGCATTCCCAAAATAATTGACCATACTCGACCTTGGGCCTATTTTGATGGCGCGACCAACCAACAGGGATGTGGGGGGGGGGGGCTATACTTTATCTAAATGAACAACATCACTATCATATTAAGATGGGATTAGGCCTGGGCCCAAACAATTTTACTGAACTTCAATGTTTAAGACTCCTTCTAGTTTTTTCCCGAGAAAAACTGCAACACCCTTAAGATTTTTGGCGACCCTCTTATTGTGATTAACTGGTTCAACTCACATGCACACACTTACTGCTTTATTGAGGGAAGTTCATCATCTCAAATCACTATTTGAATCCATCTCTGTCACTCATATTTACAAGAATAGGAACAAAGTGGCAAACAAACTTTCCAAAGAAGCTGCGGAGCTAAATTTGGGTGCTTGGCTCATCACTGAACACATTGGTGCACAGGTGTACAGATACTTCCATAGGCCCTTCATCGATGATATCAGAGATCTACGGGCAGTTGACATACGACTGCAATTTTTGACTCTATCTTCTTGGGAACTAATTTTTTTATGATATTGATACTATATATTCGGAAGCTATTCATATGATTGTAAATAACAGGTTCTTTTTTTGTCCATTTTGATAAGTAAGTTATGCACCAAACTTATTGCAGAAACAGGCAACACACAGTTTTATTTTCTACTATCTCTAACTATTCATGAAGTCAGTTTTATACTTGCATCATAATTGACAACATATTCAGTAAAATGTAACATGTAATTTTTCTACTTAATGAAAGATTACGAATTTTTCCTTTGTGAAAAAGAATAATTTATTTTATAAAGTAAAAATATTATTTTATATAATATGAGTGAATTATTTTTTAAATTTGTATAGATACATATTAACTCTAGATTTACCAAGCACTTAAAGGGATCAAATCTTTCAATATGTAAACCTTTTTTTGAGTGCAAAACTTGAGGAAACTTTTTCACCTCGAGAGATTTGATTCCTCTAAGTGCTTGATAAATCCAGAGTTAAGTTGGAAATATACTGGTAAAGTATATGCATAATTGACATTTCAATATATATATATATATATATATATATATATATATATGAGTAAATATTTTATATTACTTGAAAACAAGGAGTAAATATTAATTCATATAATTTTGGGATAGCTTGTCACTGAGAACACTAGACTAGACTCAAATTTGAACGTTTTAAAAAGAGCATAAGACAAGATTTTGATAGTAGATACAAAAACTAAAGAACATGAAATACATATAGGACCTCCTTGGAATTTTTCAAACTAAGAAATACAAATAGAGGTCCTGGATGAATTAAACAGAGAAAAGAGCCAATCAAGAGGATTTTCTTGAATTTATTGCTTCAACTGGTATGGGATCCTTGTTGTTTCCTAGATAGCATCTTGGTTCAAGAGTAATTCCCATATGTCTCTCAATACGACCTAACCTTCTATTTATATATATCAATTAGCATTACATGTGATCCAAAGAGAGGAGAATGTCCTCTCTACTCTCATTTTTTTCACTAGGACCATGCCAAGAAGAAACTTGAGGTGCCAATATATGTCCACCGTATACATGTATTGATTGTAAAACCCGATCATGTTAAGAACATCAGAAACCTAGTAAGCCACTTCAACTAATACTTTTTGGTCTATGGGGGTGCGTGAATAGTTAGCCAATTCTCACTAAATATAAGGAAGTTAGTCATGAATAGGTTGAGTAGTGAGTTATTTGAGCCTTGTTGCAGAATTTCCAATTCTCACTTGCGCACAAGTGCACCTATGTTATTAGTAGTAAGCCACTCCTTGAAAAACTTGATCCCTATGATGTCGCATACTAATAAAGTTGTATGTGATACAAACCTAGATGAGGGTAGGGGGATCCCTCTAACCCAGGATAGGACTAAGAGAGATGGAGAGATTCATGTCGAGAGCGGTCCCAGGGATATATTTTTCCATCACCAATGGCCTATGATCCATAATTAAAGCAAAAAAAAGCAACCTAGAAGTGTGGAAGGGATGCACTGGCTAGAAATAGACCTATTTCTTATCTCTTGCATATGAAACTTACTACTAATTAACCAGAAATGAGTAGGAAATTAAGAGAAAGAACTAAAAAAAATATGAACGAACCTTCCTTGTCTCTTCCCAAGACCATTTTCTTGCAAAGGAATGGTATCATCAAGATGAACTTTCATGATCAGTGAAAGATTAACATAGGTCAAAAAAATTTCCAAGTAAGAAGTGTAGGTTGCTAAACAAAATTGTAGTTTACAAGAATTTACCTCTAATCTCCTTTATCACTAATAAAAAAAATACCAAATGCCCCTGAAATGTAATGCAAAAAATCTCAACGCATTCTTCAAACTGATATGAAAACGCTATGGCACCCAATCCACTGTTGGAATTTTTTTTTGCGAGTCGTTATCCCTTGCAAAAGTTTGCATTTGGTAGAGCAAAAATAATTTGTAATTGAATCTATGTTGGCCAAAAAATGGGTCAAAAATATGGAAACTATGACGATATCCTTGGAACCAGGTCACAAGTAGCAAATAACATGTCTATTTTTGAGTAGAAATCTACCATAAACCTTGAAAAGGGCTCCAAGTCACATGCACAACCATAATCGATAGTAGCACATTTTTTTAGTAGCTCGATTTTGTGGCTATAGGGTCAAGGAAAAAATTTTGTCAACTTCATGTTACAGGACCAAATATACAATGGAAATTCACATAACTAGTTTCATTTTACATTCATGCCACACAATCATGTATTTGTTGTTGGAAATCGAGTTCAACACTCCCCTTGTGTTTCACAACATGGACTAATCACTTCTTATGGATCCTAAGTCTAGAAATTGTAGCGAAGACTAATGCCTATGAGTTTTGTTCTAACGGAAATTGTGAATCCAACAAGTGGTATCAGAGCGATAGATCTCGAGTTAGAAATTCACTTGGCTCGCGCTAGGGGGAAGATTGTTAGACATTGGGTTCAACGCTCCCTGTGTGTTTCACGACATGGACTATCCGCCTATCGTGGATCCTAACTCTAGAAATTGTAGCGAAGATTAATGCCCATGGGTTTTGGTCTAATGAAAAGTATGAATCCAACATATGTGCCATTGGCTTTACCACAACCGCCACACAGAACAAAAATAAAGAGTCTGTGATCCAAATTTTCTCACCACTAATATGTTTACAACATAACACACCAAATTCAATCAGAAATTCTATATGCACGAGTTATACACACAAGTTATATGCTCATAAAATTTTAGAGTGCAAAAAATACATTCAAGCTGCACCAATTTCCTAAAGATGCAATATGGAGGTAGCTTGATGCTAATCTTAATGAGATTTATCCCAAATGGATAATGGAATAACTCAATAATTGAAGCGATGTCATGACAATTTAAAACAAAAATGTATGGAAATCGTGACTCATTTATGCATTGCTACATAGTGGCTTATATAATATATTTCTCATATCCAACACATATAGTGACTCCTTTCCAACTTCAAAGAAAGATTGGAAAATCTTTGAATAATAGATTAGCCATAGGTGTCTTAGACAACACCTTGAAACAGTAAGGTATGACTCCAACCATATATCAACCCTCTAATGACTTCCCTCAATCCTTTACATTACTCTTTATTCACCATAACCTGACTACTATACATGAAACATAGGTAAGGGACCTCATTGGCTCCTTCCATGGGAAGCAAATAATTAGTTACAGGGTCCACACAGTCAATCTGTGATGAGAAATTTAGATTCATGCCACCTCCACATAGTAATCACACCTTTTACAAGCCACTTTACATTAGTTTCACCACAATCCTCACAACCAACACAAATCTCTACACCATCCACACCCAACACAACAATCATGCCCTTGGCTCACTGCACCAGCCACATACAGCCACAATATTATGTTGGTGCTCTTCTATGAGGTAATGGAAAGGAAGGTTGAGTTCGTAGACCCATTAACCCACTGGAGTGCAGATTTGTGCTTGTGTGGAGGAATATGTGCAGAGGTGGTTGCATGGAGGAAGTGTGTGCGGAGAAAGATGTGTGGAGGAAGATGTTTAGAGGTAGGTATGCAGAGAAAGCATGTGAAGAGGAATTTGTGTGGAGGAAGCATGTGCAGAGACCAAAATGTGGTGAAATGCAAACCCACGTGTGTGGAGGAATTTATGTGGAGTAATTGTGTGCAAAAGAATCATGTAGATGTGGTTGTGAGGAGTAAGTGTGTGCAAATGAAGTGTGCATATGTGGTTGTACGGAGCAAGCACGTGCAAAGACGAAAATGTAGGTTCTTAATCAATTAATTAGCAATAACGGTAGAGGCAGGGAATATGTTTCATTTTAGCTATTAATATTGTTACTAGAACTATAAATATATGTTCATAAGGAAAAGATTCATCCAAGAAATCATCCACTTTGTCATTTATGATTCTTGAAAGGGAATTCGAAACTACATTTTCATAACTACGTTTATCAAGTATATTAATTAATGTATATGTTTTCAATGCATTTTTCTTTTTTATGTCAGCTTTATATATTTTCAAATATTTGTAGTGATATCTTAGTAATATCATTTACTTTATTAAAATCACAATACCATCAATTTCAAATATTTTTCATCTCTTGTACATCTTTATAGGTCAAACAAATGCATTTTATTGTGTGTTTTTCCTATACATGCAGTGCATACACCATATATATTTGATTGCATAATCTCCACTATATGAACCTATTGAAAATAACAATACATGCTCCACACATAGTATTTAATATTTGAAAATTTCATTAACTAAGACAAAAGTTAGGCCCACATTGAGATTAATGCAACTTTTAAGATTAATACAACTTTACTTGATTCAACATTGTAATTTTTAATTCCCAATCTCTAAGCTTTCTCAAATTTCATGAAAAATACAATAGTAACAGACTTTAAGACAAATAAGGTACTTTAAATTTAGAATGTATGTATTTAACAAGCTTAATCTAATGTCCTTCGTAAAAAACACATATCTCATGTATATGTACCATAAATCATGTATTCTACTTATCACTTGAAAAGTTGGTATGGAGAAATTGTAACTATTACAAAGGGTATCAAACGTTGGGTTCTAAAACTCTGCATATGTGAGCCATAAAAAGTACCAACTAAATGAAAAATTAATTTCATTGCTTCATATAGCTTAAAACCTTGCATCAAACAAAGGGTTAGATATTAACTAGAACAACCAAGCAAAGTTTGATAAATGAAAACTTTGGTGAGTAATAATGGAATCCAAAATGTGACTTTTATGTCACTACATTTGTTCACAATTTTGATGCATTCTACTTATCCACATTTTGACTCTATGCATTCTACTTATCACTTGATTCATTCTACTTATCATTTAACTTCAAACATACATCACTTGAAAAATTGGTACGAGGAAAATGTAACTATTACAAAGGGTATCAAAAGTAGGGTTGTAAAACTCTACATATGTGAGCTTTATAAAGTACCAACTAAATGAAAATTTACTTTCATTGCTTCGTATTTATGAACTTAAATGTAAAACCTTTAAGCATCAAATCATGCATCATGCAAAATGTATCATGTTTTATAATGCAATTTTATAGTATTCTTGCTTTGAAAAAATTTATTTTACAAGTTAAGTATCAACCCACATCCATAGTAGTTCTTCTATACAAGATGATGATCTATTCATGAATGCAAAATGTATACCATGTTTTATAATGCAATTTTAAGTTATGATTGTTTTAGACATCTACACCATGACAATATTCATGAATGCAAAATGTACCATGTTTTATAATTTGCAACTTCAAAAAACCTAAGAATCAACCTAATTCCATATTATCATCTATTAACATTATAAGAATCATCATGCAAAATGTATAAACTCCAAAATTTGCATATTAAAGATCAATGTCATAAAAAAGATTTCTACTTAAAATATGTCCAAAATTTATATCATGATAAAAGTAAATATAGTAAAAGACTTTCAAATATAAATATATATATCAAAGAGAATCTTGATGCAATCTAAGATCTATCATCATCCTCATCCTCATGGGTTCCCTGCACAATATGTGTAATATGCATATATACATAGGGATGTGTACTTTTAAATTAAATTTTAATGTATTAAAATTAAATGAGAATTTTATCATCAAAGAAAAATTATAAAAGGTTTCAAATTCCATGCAATACCTCGTGGTGTTCCCCCTACATTGTTCCCTCATGGATTCCCTGTACAACACACATGTATATATTAAAATTTTAAAATTGCACATTAAAATGCATGAACTTGTAATATTAAAAAATTTGTAGCAACTTTTTCAAATTGTCTAGACAATCCAATCCCCATAGTTGAATCGGGTTTCAAATTCCATTCAATACCTCGTGTTGTTCCCCCTACATTGGGCCCTCGTGGATGCCCTATACAACACATACATGTATTTAAAAATTTAAAGTTGCACATGAAAATGCATAAACTTGTAATATTAAAAAAAATTATAACAAATTTTTCAAATTTTCTAGACAATCCAATCCCCATAGTTGACTCCATCGCTGATGTCCCTTGAGAAGCAAAACTTCCTTCACACACCTAAAATTCAAACATTTTAAAATTGTAAGATAGATCTAATTTTTTGACGAAACTTGCTTCAATTTATAATGAAACAAAGTTGAAATAATGAATACCTATGACAAGCCAATCTCTGACACATCTCCTAATAGGGGGGAAGAAAGTCATGTAGCGTCAAGAATGCAAGATGGAATGGAAATATGTTCACATTTAATTATGTAATTGTTTCTTTTACAAAATTGTCTTCACAATACTGATATAATAAAATAAAATTAATAGTATGAACATGTTCTTAAAAAAAACTAACATCTCTCAACATATATTCATTTGAACCCAAACCCGACAATGTTATATTATCAAAAAATTTGTTCAAAAAACAGCTTAACTGTAAATGGTGAACATATGAAACATTTTTGTTAGATTATATCTGAAAAAAATTACAAAATATATATGAATCAACATTAACACACACATTATATTACATTAAAATATCAACCCTAAACATTAACACATACCGATCCCATGCCCTCTTCCTCATGACCAATTAGGTCTTGCCATCCATTACGACAAGCCTTTATATAAAATCTAACCTCTTTAATATTCATGTTATCTATTTCCACATCTTATTTAAATACAAAATTATCATGTTCATTAGCTCGTGATCTTTGTTGATTTAGACCAACATCAATTCTAGTCAATGCACTTTGTATGTTGTCTAGAATGGTGTTCCTTGCTTTTTGACCAATCTGAGAAGTGGCATCCATCTTCGACCACAGAGTTACCAGATGTGGTGGTTGAGGTACCAAAGGATTAGAATGATGAGGAAATGCAGTATCCATTAATGCACTCTTCCGATCATATGTCCAACATTTTCCAGTACCATAATATTTGGATAGAAGGTCGGTATAATCAGGTTTCATGCCAAAAAAAAAAACAACATAAAATAATAAAGTAAATTAATGTGGAACCTTGTCTTTCCATGGCAGCTTTTCATATGCTGCAAGGAACATATCATAAAAATGGTGGGCTATTTAAGGGTTCTTGAAATATTTCACCTTAAGCATATTGATTTTAGGCCCTTATTTAAAATTAAACATAGATTTGTCATGTTCTTTTGCAATCCTCAAATTTACCTCAACCCATTTATCAGGACCCATTACTATTTTCTTTCTACGTCTCATCATATCTATAAATCCACTAGTTGATGGCTCAAGGTTCCTATAAATATCAATAAATGTACTTAGAGAGTGCAAACTATTTCTAAGCTTTGTCGACTCTTTGTAGGGAGCTCCAACCTCCAAAAATTGTCCTTCAATTTTGAATAATGAGTTGTGCAGCTCTATAATGTACATTGTTGAATATTTTTATCCCAAGGAAGCTCATCAATAACATCATAGGGATAGGTGGTAATTGGCGTATGTTATTCTTCTTGAAACACCATATTTTTCATACATTGACTTTCGTCTATATTTTCACCCCGTAATTCAATATAATTACATAAATATTAAAACATTTCCATATATTTATATTCATGAAAAATAGACATACATGTATATGTATATACAATTTATTTATGTACAAATTTGTTTTACCAAATGGAGGATCATGATTTGATTAAGATTCATGACCCGAAGATGGTTGAGCACCATCACACCCAAGTACATGAGTTGATTAAGCTTGTTGTCCAACGGGAGAATGTTGAGCACCCTCACGCGGTGACCTAGTGAGAGATGCTTCTAAAAAAATTAAAGTTAAATTGAAAAAAATCAATTCAATATGTATGTACATATGATTCTACCAATTTATCATTTAATTAAATGCACATAAACATATATAACCATACCATGATGATGTGAAATATGGTCCTCCATTGATTGATCTAATACGCTCCTTAACCTAATGAGAGATGCTCCTAAAAAATATGGAATCTATTATAAATTAATAAAGCTAAATTGACAAAAATAAATTCAATATGTATATACATATGATTCTATGAATTTCATTTTAAGTTTGCACATAAACATATATATACCATGATGATGCAACAAACTATTGTCTGCCCCTGATTCATTTGATACTCTCCTCGATCCATGACTAATCTCTCCAGCATGCATAGAAAGTCGTGCTTGATTCAATGCTCGAGACTCACTTGATGCTCTATCTCATTAACGCCCTAGAAAATTAGGTGGTGATTGCTCATGCGATGATCCAGAATATATATATATATATATATATATATATATATATATATATATATATATATATATATATATATATATAATCTTTCAAAAAACCCAATTTACCTCATGCATTTAAAAATATTCAAAATTATTATTTAAAAATATCAAGAATTCAAAAAATTAATAAGACAAACAAAGGTAACTATCTAAGGGTTTCTTCAAAATTATTTGGTATATAGTTCACTTTGGACCAAGATAATAAATATAAACAACAAGTAAATACTCAATATTTAAATGTCCATTTCAAATATACTCAAGACTAAAAACACAAATGCTAAAGTGCAAATCTTGGGAATTAAATACAAAGTTTTCTTAACAGTAAGTGTCACAATTCCATCCATATAATTAGTATTATAATTACAATGTTAATGGTGAAGTGATTATTCGATTACTATTTCCTGTAAAATTAATTCAAATAGCATAGGCACTTATTTATCATAAATCAACTTACTCAGATTAAACAAGGCACAATCAAGAGCATTACTCTTAACCATATTAGTTTTTTGGGTAATAGAAACGTGCTTCGATATTAAGAATCATATCACAAGCATAATAACGAGGCATATGAGTAACCTTGACGTCATAGATATGAATACCTAATGGATAAATTAATATATGATTAGAATAAATATAATTAAATAGAACATGTTCATAATACAACTAAGTTTGTGATAAAGATCTAGCTTGTGCCTGGTTTCTACCTAGTGTTTCTACAAAGAATTCTATTTGGTTTGTACTCTTTTTCTTCTTCTTTTTTGGTCTTATCTTCTAGTTATAACTATAGCCCATTGTGATATAGCCTTAGATGCTTCTAGTAAAGAGGAGATAAATAGAATGAGGCCTCCTTTGCTTTAAATATGGATACACCTTTTATGTTAATGAAAATGTAGAAATACACTTTTAATATGCTATAGTTTATTTTTGGAGGACTATATATGTATTTTGCACACTTCAGTATAGGAGAGTAATCCATTCATATGGGGATAAAATTTACAGAGACGCTTTTGATCTGTTGTAGTTTATTTTGGAGGACAATATATGTAACTATTTTTTTATGGTTATATGGTCTTCCTTTTAGGACAGATCATGGTGGATTCTCATATTTGAATACATTCCTGTCATGTTTGTGAACAATATATTTTTATATATTAAATAAAAATATATTTTTTTTTTTCTGAGGGAAAAAAGAAACTCTCCCCGTCTGCCATACCCCATCTAAAATTGCTTAAAAAAAATATCCCATATGAAATGTGGTTTCCAAACCTGAGAAAAAGACACACAACATATATACTACAATGCAATGCCAATTATGAATCTTCTCTCTCTTTTCCTGGGCTCCTACTCTACCTTTTTCCATCGCTCTGTATCAAATGGAAGTAAACAACATTCATAGGAATTTTACGCTACACAACTTCATAATTGAGGGAAAATAATTGATGATTTATAGCTCCTTTCATATGTTTCATTGCGTGGGAAAGAAGGAATTACATTGGTTGATCATGGAACTCAACTTTAAATCTATCCATTGCGTAGATATATTTTCTGGAGGACTTGATCGAAATCATACCCATCAAACATAGATAGACTTTTTTGGGTTGTATACTCTTAGCAATAAATGTTAGCCAAAGAGCTTATTTTGTGAAACTTCAATTTTTTTTAGCAAAGGTATTTTGGAAAAAATCTTCCATCTCTAATATGAAGAATGGTTCTCCAACCGCTCAATGAAATCGAGACGTTGGGTAAACATATAGACTACATTTTTCATATGAAATATCTATAAACCAGTAAACATATAGATCACATTTTTTCATTTGAAATATCTATAAACCAATTTTATAGAAACCAAGTTTAACAGATTAAAACCTCCTCTAAAACATCTCATTGAGCTTTAGTATCAGACCTGGTGACATTTTTTTATCTTTAATAGACGTAAGAATATAATACTTGTTTACATAGAGTTTGATAAATATTTTCCTCGTCAATTTTACATTCACTTTCTCATCTATGGATTAGAACCATGCATAATACCCATCTATAAACAAATTTTCGCAAGTTAAATTTCACACAATGAATTGTTAGTTCTATTACACAACAAGTGAAATGTTTCATATTGAACTGTTAGTTCTATTCAGTGGAATAGTGACACATTTGTAGATTTTATTGTGCAAATGTCTCTCAATTATGATATAACCTCATTTTCCAAATAGAAACATTCATTCAATTTATAATTATTTTAGCAAAGGATACATCTAATATAACTAAATATCATTGATCAGTGATACAAGTGCAATGTTAGATGTTATTTTGGAAAATTATTATTTATATGGTTGGAATAGTGAAACATTTGTTGATTTTATTTTGCAAATGTCTTTTCATTACATTTTCCTCCAGCGCCGAACAGACCACCATCAAAATCCTCCAACACCTGATAAAATTCCTCCAATGCAAAACAAACAACTGTCGAAATCCTCTAGCACTGAAATCCTGTAACCCAATAGACCTACAAAAATTAACCAAAATGACAACAAAAAAATACCAAAAATTTAAAAATTTCTAACACAAAAAACGTTCAACATTACCTTACTAACTCCTCCCGCACCTGACATAATTCCTCCAATGTCAAACATACCACTGCCAAACTCCTCCACCCCAACAGACCTACAAAACCCAAACAAAAATTAACCAAAATGTCATTACAAAAAATACCAAAAAATTAAAAATTTCAAATGAAAACAACATTCAACATCATCTTAGCACCTTAGGAACCACCTTTCCCCTTTACCGCATCACAGTGTGCAAACAAACAAAAAAAAAATCAAAAGAAAAAAAACAGAGCGAAACTTTACAACATGCTCACGACCCATATATATATATATATATATTTATTTATTTTTTTTTTATTTTTTATTTTTTATTTTTTATTTTTTATTTTTTATTTTTTTTTTCAGCCAAAAATATTTTTTGGCCATCAAAAAACCAAGTGGTCGAATTTCCCCCCACTGGAAAAAAAATTCGTTTCATGGTATTTGAGCCTGTCATTAACTTTAACGTTCAAATTTTAGGCCAAAATTTAATTCTAACTATTTGGACAAAAAAAAAAAAATTAGTTCGGCTGAAAATTTGCAATCACAATTTTTTCATGACCAATTCTCACAAAAGTGTAACCCAACTTCACATTTCTACCCATTGGGGATGGTTTTTGACTACTGTCGCTAATGTGGCATATGCTTGCTAAATTCCAATTTATTTCACTTTAATATAATGGATGGAAATTGTTGGGGAAGGTTTTAGACTATTCTTTCCCTTTAATGACTTCATCTAAGTTTTTCCTTTTCTTCTCCATTTATGCTACCCACTATTATAACTATTGGTTGACCTCTAAGTTAATGGTTGAAAACTCCTTACATGGATAAAGGGGTGTGTAGAAATCCTTGAGGCTAGGCATAAGTTTCTCTTCTTAGTCATAAGTGAAGCTAACAAACTCCAAAATATTTTTCTTAGACCCTTTGTACTATGATCCTTGGTTATTGAGATTATATACACATTATTTGTAATACTTAACCTCTTCCATTAGATTAATATTTTATCTTCATAACCTTGTGCCAAGTTTTAGGGTCTAATCCATTGGAGCCCTAGCCATAGGTATTTAAATGTTTTTTTACAACCTTGTTTGACATATTTCCATGCCCAAATAGGCTTATCTTCCTTGGCCGCAAACATAGTGAGGGGTTTTTATTGTTGCTGGTGATTTAAGAGCTAATTCTATGTTTTTTGCAGGCCTCCATCCATCATCACAAGGGTTTGTTGTTGTGTTCTTGTATTGTATCATTTGGAGGGTGCCTCTAGCCTTAGTTACATGCCTTGGAAGGCTCACAAAATTTTTGCATTTTATCCTCATACTAATCCATTTGTTTTGCAAGCCCAATCAAAATTATTGCAAACGTTTATCATTGTTTTAACTTGGAAACTTGCCATTAATTCGTTGAAAGACTTTGTATTTGGTTAATAAACTAACAGTGGTTGATTACAGGCCAGTGTTTCCTGGTGTATGGGTTACATTTCTTGTTTGAAGGTAAAACATTTTCATTTGAGCACTTAACTAGGCATACCATCCCTTGGAGTGAGGCCACAAGACCTTGTGCTCTTGTTTCTTCTCTAGTTTTCACCTATTGTGAATTGTCCTAACATATCAGATCTGAAGTGTTTCATACATAGGCTAATCACATTGAAACTTGATAATAGGCATAAAAGAAAAAACGAATTGTCACACATAAATCACAAAAGGTTAAATTGTCCATAATCTATATTGAAGGAGGAATATACACACCGAGAGACTTTAGGAGGAATATATTTACCAAAACCAATTAATTATCCCTCATAAAATTTTATTCATTTTCTCTGTTGGAGGGGTATTTTCTCATGGAAAAAGGATGGATTTCACTTGTGAATGTGGTAGAAAGGGAAATATCTCATAAATGTAGACAACTCTCCTTCAAATTTGGATTATGGCTTTCAATTACTTCTCTCTTGATTTCAAATACCCTTCAAAGGAATATGTTCAAGCTTCCTTAGGATTAGGGGAGAAGGAATTACACAATTTTCTTTAACTTAAATTTTTTTTTCATATGGACACCGAGGAGACTAGGTCTTGTCCTTCAAATAAATCTTATGGCCCCCTCAGATAATGAAATATGAACTTTGAAAATTCACGGCCTTGCAGAGAAAATAGGCTCAAAATATTTAATTAAATTTTTATAATTAACTTGCAAAAATTCTAAGCCCAAGACTCTTAAATATTTTGATAATTCTCCAAGCAAGAAAGGTTTCAGATGTGAGAGTGAAAGAATGCTTTCTTGATCCCTTGGCTAGGATACATTTGATTCTAAAAAGGTATGCATTTTTTTTAAGAATATGTGATCTTAGAGTCCACGGCCCATTTTCTGTTGCTTGGGTGAAAGGTTGAATGAGAAATTGACCTCTGATTAAAACCTATAAAGGAATACATTCAAGTTTCCTTACACTTACTGGAGAAGGAAATATATGATTTGTTTTAACTTAAAAAAAAAAAAAAAAAAAAAAATTTAGATGTCCACTAAGGAGTTTTGGTCTTGTCCTTCAAATAAATCTTACGACCCCCTTAGAAGATGAAATATGAACTCTGAAAATTCACGGCCTTGCAGAGAAGATAGGCTTAAAAATTTTAATTAAATTTTTATAATTAACCGGAAAAAATTATAATCCCTAGACTCTTAAAATATTTCAATAATTATTCAAGCAATAAAGGTTTCATATCTAAGAGTGAAAGACGACTTTATTGAGCCCTTGACTAAGAGACATTTTCTTCCACACAGGTTTGAACCAATGCGATGCCACAAAACAAGAATAATCAAATTAGTTGCTAACCTACATATTCGTTGCCCCTATGTGCCACCACCTGTCACCACCTGCTAAAATTCCCTTGTACCCTTGTGCCCTGCTTGAATGCCCCTACTCTCCTCTACTCGATTAGCTATAAGAACCCTTTTAGATTAATGCTCTAATAACAAATTACTCCACAAAATATACCACATATATTATATATAATATATATCAGACCATTGGGGCTTATGTTTGAGTGATATTCATTTTCACATATTTCTTTCAATTTGATTGTGTTTTTTGGATTCATTTTAGCACATTATTAGGTTATATTGTATGTGGAGATGATGATCCCATTGATTCTACTAAAATTGTTTTTTTTTTAACCTATTTTCTTCTACTAACATGCTTACAATGTGGTCCACACTAGGCCATACTAAGTGTTCGGTATATAGAACCCAGGTTACTTTAAATAAATGTAACTTTGGTTAAATTAACATAGAAAGAGGGATCATGATTGACTATGTCTATCAGCCCCTCATCTAATGATCGAGGTTGATTTTATCAATTTATCCTCTTCCGATAAGTAAGGATTATGCATTAATGAAATACATGCATTTATTCATTCATTATCATTTTTCTAGAAGTGAAGATGTCGTGTTGCACTTTCTTATATTTCTTATAGACTTCATGATAAGAAGAATGATGATGTGGTTCCATTTTTTATGATTTTTGTCCCTTATTTTTAAAATTATTTATCAATTTTCCTCTTTGGCATAATAACACATGCAAATTTTGATGACGATGACGATGATGACGATTACAATGATGATGATGATGATGACAATGATAATGACGATGATTATGATGATGATGATGATGATGATGATGATGATGGCATCGATGTTGACGATGACAATGTCGTTTTGAACTTAGATTTTACTTTTATGAAATATATGAATTAGTCATTTGAGCTTAGGTTTGTATTTGGCCCCATTCACATTCACTCTATGTGGGGACAAGGCATAATTTACACTAATTAGTAAATGGAGAAACTTGGAAATTATTAGACAAACCAAAGTTTAAAATTGGATATGATGGTATAAACCTAAATTATCTTCTCTTCATTTCAAGAATAATATATTCTCTATTGAACAAGGCTAACCAAGTGAAGGTGGAATCTCATATGACTGCTCCCCCCCCCCCCCCCCCATGTCACTCTCAATTCCTCGATCTCCAATTTATCTACTATAATATAATTGAAAGAAACACAGTAACAATCAAACATAAAAACTAGGAAAATAAAAATTTAAGGTGAATGAAATAGATCAAACCAACTGAAAACATATAAATACATACCTCGTGCATTTCAAAATTTTGATATCATTTATCTTCTTCCTCATCATCCAGTTCATAATTCATGTTCAAAGGATTCTCCATATCATCATCATCATCTATATCATCATCTAGAACATTCTCTTCTACATGTGGTTCAACATCTTTAATTTCTTCGTCCAACACATTGTAAAATGTATCATTTAGTTCATCCAAATTAACATTGTCTTGATTATCATATCCTTGAACTTATTCGACGTCTTCGTCTGACACATGAAATACCTTCTCTACATCATCTTCTTCTTCAATTTCATCTAGTTCTTCCACTAAATTATACTTCATCGACCCTCCCCTTGGATCATATCTAACAACATTTGACCAACCCACTCTACCTGGAACCTCTACGTAAAATACCTATTCGTATTGGCCTAGAAGAACATATGTCTTTAATCTTGGGTCAATATTCCTTGTATCAACCATGGTAAATCTATTAGCATGTTCAATAACAATTCTATCAGGGTCACGTTCATGGATTCGTAGCCTAAACCATTTGACATCGAACACAACTATTTTTAAGGATTTAAAATCACACTCAAATATATCATGCAGATACCCATAGTATCGATTATTAGAGACTTCTAAATGTTTTTCACCTCTAGAGGAAACATTGCTAACCTTGAATATTGTAGTTATCCCATTATCATAAGTTTTCATCTTTTCATCCAACCTTCTGATGCGAAATTTGTGGCCATCTCACCACATTTTATTGTGGTGTTTTAACTGCAATATGTCAAACACATAAAAAATGAATTTTCAATTGATAACATAATTATACTTGGATATTTTCAAGAAAAAAACCACGCCATATGCATCAATATAATTGTAAAAAAAAGTTAGTATATCTGGGTGAATATGCTTTCCTGATATTCTTTTAAACCATATGTTAAATCAATTTCCCTCCATGTAAGATTGGTATCTACACTACATTGAGCTTCCTTGAACAATGTAGACACACCATAGCATGATAACCTACCATTATTATCTTGTTTGCATCGTTCATTCCATACCTTCATCCAACCAATATTGTTTGCAATGTATAAATGTATTGCATCCCACTCTCGGCCAGTTGTGTTAAGATAAAACAATTCACACATATATAATTAGTTACCATGTAATACCTTTGTAATAATGGATTACGCAGAAAGACTAAAAATTAAATAAGTAATATATACATTAGTATTGATTTATTTTTTCACCTTTGTCCCGAGGATGAACCATATTAGTTGGTTCGAAACATCGACCAAATCTTAATAATGTGATTAATATAAAAGTAATTATTACTCACAATATGGATCACAAAATTCTACGATCTAATAAAATAAAAAATTCAAATGTAATATAAATATCCATTATCTACTTACATCTCACTTTCCTCATTTTACCTTTCCCCAATAGGTGATCCCCTTGAAATTTTTCCATGGATTTGACATCCCAAATGTGATCCAACACATTAATACTTTTTCCTATTTCAATACTATATTGATGAATATAAACCATGGTTTGGTATACTATATATCCATCTACCATATAACCCTCAAGACGTGCTCTTTGTCTATCCAAATCCTTTAGTGATTTCAAGTGCCTCTCAATAATCGACATGGATCTTATGTGTATAGGTCCACACTTTTCAATATCCTCGATTTGGTGTATGACGTAGTGTTTTTGTGCATTGAAAAAATATTTAGGTCGATACTTTTGCATTTCACATATTAGATGAGGAATTTTTTTCCTCCAATACTTTATATCTTATTTATTAATTTCTTTATATGAAAACCATCTAAAAATGAAGCAAGCAAATCAAAACTTTCAACAGAAAAGTGTATAGTACATGATGACAAGTAAAACAATTGTAGTTAAATATATGTTGTACAACAAATTATTGAACAAATTACACGTTGTAATATCTCCACTTACCTCATGTATTTTCCAATATCATATATAACTTGTTTGGCATTGTTGTCAAAGTTGTTTGGAGAGATAGAGGTAGAACATATTGTAACAAAAATAATGATCAATCATTATTTATTCCCAAATTAGTAGAAAAAAAAAAACACTAATGAGATGCTTCACCAGTGTACAAATATATACACCAAAATAATTACCATAATGAACGTATTCCAATCATGATCTTTTACCCCACCTAATTCACCTTTCTTTGTTACGATGTTCTTTATGCTTGAACAAAATCCAATTGGCAATTTAATTTTTTCAATAACCTCTTTAACATCCTTGTTTTTTTTCTATTTCAATAACCATGGAAGGGTTCTTATAATTTGGTTGTCTCCATCGGTATTTGAATGACTCACACTTTTCATTGCAAGGTTTCCCTCCTTAATGTCATTACAAATCTTGACATTTTTTTCTTTATCTCTCCTTCCATCTAAGATTCACCAGTACAAGTTATTTGTTACATTCTTCCCAATGTGCATTGTATCAAACAAATGAACAATTTATAGGTGCTCATAGTAGGGGAGTCTAATGAATTTCTCGGCATAATTTTTCATTCCCCATGGAAGTTCCCTATTATTAATGCCTTGATGACCTACAAGGTGAATCATATATAGTTAAATATATTATAAATTAATTAATTAATTAATTAAAAAAAAAATTCAATTAGTGCAGTGAAGAAAATTCCATAAAAATATGAAATAATCCAAACATATCATGCATATTTATATATAGATAATTTGATCCATACCTTGAGAGACTAGTCTATTATATTTCAAATTCCATGCATGGGGTGTCATTCTCTGTGGTATTAATCCAATCTATTCTTTCCCATTGAAAATTTTCTTTTGGTACTTCGGTACCTATGGTTCTTAGAAAGAAAGTCCCTATACTCATAACACACCTCCTTTCCTAAGCTTCTTGAACGACAAAATTTAATCTTAGGACCACAAACTAGACAAGAAAAATTACCCTTTGTTTGAAGACCTACAAGAGATGGAATAATTTTTACATCAATTATATAAAGTATGTACAATGAAGGGACTATTTAAAAAACATACATGAAATAAACATCATAACATTAAACACTATTAAAGTGCAGGGTAACATTATAACACACCACATAAATGTTTAGCCCTTGGGCATCATGGATTTTTCATACAATTCATTGCATGGTATTCAAATTCCTTTTGTGCATCTACTAGTCTAGAGATATCATACATAGTGATGATGTTCCATAACTCCACTAACTCAACGATAAGAGGCTCAATATATGCATTCATATCTTTGATCTGATACTTACCTATTTGATTGAACATACAATACATAATTACTACATATATGAGTAAATAAAAAAATATATAAGAAATAATTATAAAACATAAATGAACATATATGAGTAAACAAATTAATACCTAAAACAATATATTCATGTGTTTTTTTTTTCTTTTCTAAGTATGCTTAATCTATTAATCAACAAAAACAAAAATATGTACAGCAGGAATTATCCAGGACCAGGCCCGAGGTTGAGGCCTGTTAAGCAAAAAATCATTGTTGAGCACTGCCCTCCATGAGGGAAACCAGTGCTGAAGGTTTTCCAGCAAAATCCCACGCAGGGGATGCATCTTGTTCGTGAAAAAGAAAGCCTACGAGACCTGACCGAAACCATTAAAACAAACATAAACATTTTCAAAAAGTAGACAGAGCCATAGCAAAAACCAGGAACAGTGGAGGCGCTACTCGTCCGGTGCCTCTTCAACGACCCTGCACCATAGATCATCTGGTTCGCCATCAGTTGTATACAGGTCCTCTGTAGAGTGAATAACTTTCTCAGCAGCTGGGGTGCGCTTTACCTCGCTCGTTTGAGTTTGGTGCTGCGCATTTTCAGTTCCATGGTCCTGAGTATCAATTTGTTGCTCTTGATGCTCCAGATCAATATCAATATTCATCTCATTGCCTTGGCTAGCGCCTTCCTGGTTGATGTCCATGTCCTGCACGTTCACACTGCCAGCACTTTGCCCTATAGCATTCATGTCCACAGCACTCCCAGCCCGCCTTCCTGAATTAGGAGCCTCATCTTGAGGGGATTCACGAAAAACAATAGTAACAGAGGCAGTAATTCGTGGGCAATTGAGCGCACTTATGAAGGAGAAGTGCCTCATTTGTGAATGGGCTGGAGCGTGCGGGGGTGTGGGAAATCGTTGCCCAGAACAAAGGATACGACCTCTGGTTTCTCGGGATGTTCTTTCAGAAGTAGGAGAGACCGTAGCGGAGGTGCTGGAGGACGGGGAGGAGCGCCTTATCAGCCGCCGGGAGGAGCCTCTTCTACATCTCATCCTGTGCTTGAGACGAGGCATTCTCTCAGTTGAAGCAGGAGCCCTAGATGAATGCTGTAACCGGAAAGAGGCGCTGGCCAAGTGCGAGAGCGGGAGCAGGACTGAAGCCCTGGACAGATGCTCTGTCCAATTCCCCGAGTCACGCATACAATTCCCCGCAATTGAGAAATGTAGATTGTCGCTGAGCTCTAAATAGCCATGAATCCTGGTACGTTTGCCAATCACTGTGCGCTCGGAGGAGAGCCGAACATTGGGAGAGCAACAAACAGAAATGGGCCTGGGAATACTGCTAGAGTGTTGCTCGTCCACCATCCTGTAAACTAATGAACCAAATCTGCTGCCAACCATCAGCATTAACCCCTCATTAAATTGATTGATCGCCATGTCCTGTTTGCAGTGTGTGGAGAAATCTCGATCTCCGGTAACTGGATTGTGAAACGCGCCGGGCTGTAAATGCCATAAATGCTGCTCTCCCTTGTGCAGGTGTCGAAGGACACTTGCTAGTCCTAGTGGCATTTGGCTTGCCAGAATGCCGCCCGGCCAACTAATCCACCCTTTTATCTGCTTAACCACCCGCATACGGGTACAATATATTCATGTGTTAAAAAAACTATTCTAAACAAATTAATACATGGAACAATATATTATTGTGTTAAAATAATTTATTCTAAAGAAATTAATTCCTGGAACAATAATTGACAACATTGTGTCCTCCCTCTTTATTTACTTCCACAGAGGAATGTTATTGTTGATAAGAAAAAAGGGTGACACTGAGTAAGTAGAGTTGAGCTCTCCAAATGGATTGACGCTGTCAGATGCTAATGAAAGCCCAATATTACAAGGTTTTGCTTTAAACGTTGGCCACTTTTCCTTTGTATTCCTCAATCTAGATCCATATACAAGCATTTGAGGAACACCATATTCACTGCTATTTGTTGCATGGTAATCCATAAGTAGTGTTATTCTTTTGCACCTGCATAATTTTCGTAGATTTTGAATTATAAGAATATAACGGAGAACCTTGTGAAACACCTTTTTTTTTACTTTATCAGTTTGATATCTACTCTCATCACATTTTGGGAATTTTTCTTTCGATGTATGTTATTTATAATAGATAATATCATAATTAGGACATGCATGAATATCTTGATACTCCATTCCAATAGCTTTCACAGTGGCATGTAAATATCGGTACATATGTTAGGTCCTTATAATAATTGTGTATCCCCCTTATTGTTATTGTTAGTGTAGCCCCTTATTGTTATTTTTGTGCCTATGTATCCCCCATATTTTTATTGTTGTGCCCCATAGAAGCCCATTATTTTTATTGTTGTGCCCCATAGAAGCCCACTATTGTTACTGTTGTGCCCTTTCATTATTATTGTTATGTAGGTTTTGATTATATTGTGACCCCATAGACTCCTATATATACCAAGGAGGTCTTATCATTTGTATCATCGAATAATTTTTCATTTATGTAATGTAAAGGAGGTTTCCCCCTCAATAGGATAATTTTTAAGTCGTTTATCTATCTTTTCTTTTCTTTTGTGAGCTGGTTGCATAACATTTAGTATCAAAGCTTTGGATTCTAAGGTTTTGATGCTTCAAAAAGGCCATCTTGGAATTTTCGCTACAGTTTTTTTTCTACGAGGCTTCAAAAGGTAAAATTTTGACCACATAGAGCATAAATCATGGTGAAATTCATGTAAAAATTTTAGATATTTGTTCACTATATCTTTTAAGATATGATCCAAAGAAGTTGGGATTTTTGTAGGCTCTAGAAAATAGTCATAACTTTCTCTCTGAGCAACGGATTTGAATTTCATGAAAAGTGACTAAAATTGCATGGACTATAGTGTTTTTTATATTATTTTTAGGTTTGAAGGTCAAAAAAGTGACATGTGAAATTTCATATATTTTTTCTCTATTGAACTAATTTATAATCAGGTCATCGTGGGAGATTGGGCATAACTCTTTCTTGAAGAATCCAATATCCGTTTGACTTGTGGGGTTGGAAAGAAGACTCATAGGGATACCACAGGATGAAATTTCAGACCTTGGAGAGATGAAATTACATTTTTAAAACCGATCCTAAAAGCAAGAAAAAGGTGTGTATTTTTAAAAAATTGCATAACTTTTGTTTGAAAAATCAGTTTGAAGTAATTCCAAGGGAATATTGAAGCAGATATATCAATATTTAGTTCTAAAATGCAACCAAAAAATTAATTATACACCCATTAATCCCTCATAAATAACTACTATGATGCATGAAGAGGAAGAATTGCAATATGATATATCCAAATTACGGGACCAAGTGCAACAAATTTCACTCTCACAAAGAAAAATCAAAGTTGAACTAAAATGGGAAATGGATGGATTAAAAGGGACATGGATGGTTTAAAATCAGAAATAAAAGGTGACATGGATGATTTAAAATTTGAAATAAAAGGCAACATGAATGTTTTAAAAGCAAAAATAAAAGAAAACATGGAAGGTTTGAAGGAACGTTTGACAAAGTTGTTACAAGAAATGCTTCCTAGTGTTGACAAGATATTCCATGAAATATTAATGAGGACAAAAGGAATATGAATTTTGATTTTATAGACTTCAATTTTGGTTTTTGATACCCACGACATTCCAAAGATCGATATGATGGAGTTTTATGGCAAGGATCCAGTAACAGAGATACTACAAATAGAGCAATATTTTGATCTCCATGATGTGAAGCAAACAAAAAAGGTATGAATTGCATATTTATATTTAGAACCCAATCAGTTTGTATGGTATCCATGTCTTTGTTCTCATACACCACTTTTCACTTGGTCAATTTTTACATAGGAAATGATAGCACATTATGAGGATACAAAGAGAAACACCTTTTTTAGCCAATTGATAAATCTCAAATAAAATGATTCAATGAAGGAGCACATTGGGGACTTCCAAAAATTGAATATCAGTGGAATTTATATTCTATAGGAGTATATTATTGATGTCTTCATAGGGAATTTAAAGGATAACATCCAACATTAGGTTCGCCTTTGGGAACCAATTCATTGGAGAAGGCATTCAGAGTAGCAAGAAAGTTTGAAAGAAAAATTATGGCAAAAATAAAGTATACCACTCACAACTATAAAGATGGAAGTGTTGCTACTCTTGGCCTTCCACAGCCCACAAGGTTGACAACAAAACAATTGGAGCAAAAAATGTCAAAAGGGATTTATTACAGTTGTGATAGCATATATACTAAAGGTAATAAGTGCGTTGAGAATAAATTATTTTACATAGATTGTGAATAGGAGGAAGAAAAGGAACAAGAAAAATAAAAATAAGAGGATATACACCAGGAACTAACCCCAAAGAAAGAAAATTTTAATTCAACCATATCCTATAATGCATTTTTAGGAATACCACTTCTGAAACTCTCAATATAGCAGGATATATCAAGAAGAAAAAGGTAATAGTGTTGATTGATTCGGATAGTACCCATAATTTTATTTAGTGTAAGATAGCCATGGAATTGAATTACTTCCTATATCCAATGCCAGAGTGATAAGTGATGGCTGAAAATGGAGGAACTATAAATTTCTCTAGAAAATGCCATGATATCAAGCTAAGCATGGGGTAAAATGTGTTGAATAGTCCAATTCTTTCCATTCCAATGGGTGGTGTTGATGTTGTACTAGGATTCCAATGGTTATAATCTTTGGGGCTCATAGCTTTTAATTTTCGAGAAATTTTTTTGGGAAGGAAAAGAAGTTAAATTAAGGTGTATTGCAGGGAAACAGGGAAATATAATTAGATATAATGGCATGAAAAAAGCTTTTGAAGAAATAACAACGGGGAATAATTGCACAATTATGCTCACTAGAGGTTCAAACATAAAAATCATCTATTTCTCCAGATCTCCAAAAAGTCTTGGAAAATCATTCCAATGTATTTGAGACCCCCAAAGTCCTCCCAAATATTCGTGATCATGATCGTGCTATTCATTTGGTTCCAGGAACTTTTCCTCCTAACATTAGGCCTTACAAATATCCTTATTTCCAAAAGAGTGGAATTAAATGTTTGGTTGCAAAAATTCTAGAGGCCAATATAATTCAACCTAGTCAAAGTTATTTATCTCCTCTAGTAGTATTGGTGCACAAGAAGGATGGATCATGGCGTATGTGTCTGGATTATAGGGAGATCAACAAGATCACTATCAAATATAAATTTCCCATTCCTATCATTGACGAATTGTTGATGAATTACATGGAGAATATTACTTCACCAAGTTGGATCTTCGTTCAGGATATCATGAACTTAGAATGAATATTGAAGAAATTCCAAAAAAAACATTCAAGACCCATGAGGGTCATTATGAATTTTTGGTCATGCCTTTTGGCCTTACTAATGCACCTTCTACATTTCAAGGTTTGATGAATTCCATTTTCGAACCCTTTCTTAGAAAATTTGTGTTAGTATTTTTTGATGATATACGAATTTATAGGAAGTCTTAGAAGGATCATGTTCAACATGTTGACAGGGTGTTCAAACTATTGGAGGAGAAAAAATTATATGAAAAAACCTCCAAATGTTTCTTTGGAGTAGAAGAGGTGGAATATTTGGGTCATATTGTATCTCATGAGGTTGTTAAGTTAGACCCTAACAAAATTAAATCCATTAAGGAATGGAAAATACCCACAACCATAAAGAATATTCGATGATTTCTCAGGTTGATGGGTTATTAACGCAAGTTTGTTAAGAATTATGGGGGAATAGAAACACCTCTAAGAAAATTATTGAAGAAAGATGCATTTTCCTGGACTCTAGAAGCAACTAAGGATTTTGAACATCTTAAAGAGGCAATGTGCCAACCATTGGTCTTAGTTACACTAGACTTCAAAAAAAAATTATCGTGGAATGTGATGCCCTGTGAAATGGAATTGGTGTTGTTTTAATGCAAGAAGGAAGACCGATTTCTTTTGAAAGTCGTCCAATCAAGGAAAGTATTTACACAAACCTATTTATGAGAAGGAAAATTTTGGAAATAATACATGCACTAAAGAAATGACAACCTTACCTAATGGAAAGACACTTGAAGGTAAAAACAGATCATGATAGTCTTAAATACTTTTTAGAAAAAAGATTATCTTCAAAGGAGCAGCAAAAATCAGTCACAAAGACGTTGGGTTATGACTTTGAAAAAATCTACAAAGAAAGGAAGAAAAATTTTGTTGGAGATGCACTCTCAAGAAAGGATGAGGATGTGGAAGCATTTCTTTGTCTCATTTCTATTATCTAACCTGATTGGATAACCAAAGCAAGGGATGAATGGAATAATGATGAAGAGGCATGGAAACTCATTGAAAATTTGTAGTAAAATCCCAATACATCTAATACATTTAGTTGGAAAATTCATTCATTATGATACAAATATCACTTATATATTTGTAAGAATTACCAACTCAAAAAAAAAAAAAAATTCTTTTGTAATTACACACCTCCCCCTTAAGAGGGCACTGAGGATTTTTTTAAAATTTCCATAGGGTCAAGAAGGATTTTTTTGGGATGGCCTTAAATTTGATATTCAGAAGTTTGTGGCAGAATGTTTTGTTTTCCAAAGAAATAAAGTTGAGACAATTAAGAGCTCGAGTCTATTACAACTTTTATCCATTCCAAGTCAGCGTTGGGAGGAGTTATCAATGGATTTTATCACAGGTTTACTCAAGTCTGAAGGAAAGAGTGTCGTCATGGTGGTAGTTGATAGACTTACCAAGTATGCACACTTTTGTGCATTATCTTATCTTTTTAAAGCCAGTAAAGTTTCTACTACATTTCTGGAAACAATTCAAAAGCTACATTGAAACCCAAAGGTTATTGTAAGTGACATAGATCCCATTTTCACTAGAAATTTTTGGACGGAATTTTTTTCTTGTCTTGGTATTCAATTAGCTCATAGCTCATATTATCATCCTCAATATGACAGGAAAATTGAGATAGTGAACAAATGTTTGGAAGGATATCTCTATTGCTTTGTATCTGATAAACAAACACAATGGGTCAAGTGGTTACATCTAGATGAATGGTGGTATAATGCTTCCTTCCATACTGCAGTAAAAATGACCCCATTTATGGAACTTTATGGATATCATCCACCATCCATCACATCATCTTTAAGAGAAAATTATAAGGTTGAAGTAGTGGAAGATCACATCGAGCATCAAAAAAAAGTTCTCCAACTCTTAAAGGATAATCTCACTATGGCGCAAAATTGAATGAAACAACAGGCATATCAACATCGTAGTGAAAAAAGCTTTGATGTAGGTAACTGGGTATTTTGACGGATACAACCCTATAAAAAAATGTCCCTCAACCAAGATAAGAAGGATAATAAATTATCACCCAAGTACTATGGTCCTTACAAGGTGTTGCAAAATATTTCTACTATGGCATAACAATTGGAGCTTCCTGCATCTTTCCAAGTACACCTAGTTTTCCATGTTTCATGCTTAAATAAGGTTATCGATGACAAGTTCCTAGTTCAAACATTGTTTCCAGAACTTGAAGAAGAAGGAAAAATCATATTTGAGCCTAAAGTAGTCACAGAAACAATAACCCAACAGCTACGTAATCAATTAATTTCAAAGTATATATTTAAGTGGAATAACGTATCCGCTGAAGATTCCACATGGTAGGATGAGAATTTTATACAGAAGAATTCAGAAATACTCAAGTGTTGAGGATAACACTTTTTTCAAGGAGAAGGGCATGTTAGGTCCCTATAATACTAGGGTATCCCCCTTATTCTTATTGTTATTGTAGTCTCCTATTATTATTGTTGTGCCCATGTATCCACCATATTTTTATTGTTTCCCCCCATAGAGGCCCAATATTGTTATTGTTGTGCCTTTACATTATTATTGTTATGTGGGAACCGATTATATTGTGACCCCTAGTAGACTCCTATATATACCAAGGAGGTCTTATCATTTATATCATAGAATAATTGTTCATTTGTGTAATATAAAGGAGGTTTCCCCCTCAAAGATGATAATTTTTAAGTCATTGATCTATTTTTTACTCTATTTTGTGATTTGGTTGCATAACAACTTACGAGGTAAAACATTTGATGGTGGTAACAAAAATTCACCTAACAATCTACAACATAGAAAAGTACTAAACAATATTAATCATACATATTGCATCCAAATGTAACAAACTAATTAAATGGTAATCAAAAGAGTAATTACATTAAAAACAAAGGAAAAAAGTATTACTTTATCATGTATATAGTACTAATTAATGTCACAAAATATATGGCATACCTTAGGAGTTGTGTCACACATGTGTTTGAAAAACCATTCACCACCTTTAAGTTTACCAACAACAATAAAACATAGAGAATAGATGTTTTTGAGCCTTCATAAAGATGTTCAATTTCCATCTCACGTACAGGTTTATCAAAAGCACAACCATTAAAGTGGTTGCCATCATCATCCATTTCAACAATATTAAATGTCTCTTAGATCAGTCAATTTGTCCCATATTATTCAATTGTGTTATCTGCATCATTATCTTCTTCCATAGGATCATTATCTTGATCCTCAATATTTTTTCCATGTTCTTGAACATGTGCATGTACTACAACCATCACTTCCTCATCAAGCAATTCCCTAGGGGGGCCATACAATACAATTAAAATTAATAAAGTAATATTAGTATATATAGAGAAAATATTTAAACATCGATACAAATGTTTACAAATATAATATAGAAAAAAGAAAAAAAAAGACAACAAAGACAGAGACAAAGACAACTTAGGTGAGAGTGAGAAACAAAGATAACAAATTAATAATGATGCCTGTGCAATTTATCAAGCTTATATTTAAGAATATGTTGAAAAAATCTAGGAAAGATGTTACTTTTCTTGACATGTACGAAGAGAGATAAGTGTTAGGGAAGCCACTAAAGAAATTAATTCATAGGAAACCCATTTTTACTAAGCCATGGCATCAATCTCTCCTTCTACAAAAAATGGGGTATTCTTTATTTTTTACTACTTAGTTGATTTGTTCAAAATGTCAATAACTCACTCCTTTGTACTTAGTGGTAAGTGAAATATATATAGAATAAAAACATTGTGCCTACCTCAAAGGACATTCAAAATGGAATGTTTGACCTTGCATGAGTGATAATAAGTAAGATAACTTATGAACAAATAACCATTAATGATTTATCAAATATTTCATTAATCTACCATTTTCCTATAACTATTATAGCTTTGATATTACGTCAATTTTTCTCACAATTTACAAAAAATGAGACACTTCACTTATCACAGAAAGAGACTTTATATATAGGATTCTTCACTCTATATCACTTGGGCTTAAAAATTTCAATGTCCCCTAGTAAAACATTTTGAAACATCAAGTGCAAGCCTTGTGTCCCACACTTTTTTCCTTAAAAAATGAGAAAGAGTCTCTTTTATGAGCGAAATACATTGTGGTTTGGAACATAACATTTTAAATGTCCATATTTTAAATTTGCATAATATACTTTAAAAATTTATTAATAATGATCCCTAAAAACCCATTAACCTCTAAATCCTCTAGGTCCTAATTAACCCCCTAAGCATACATTAGCCCCCTAACACCTTAACCCCATTCCCCTAATCCCTTAAACCCTTAACTCCTAATCCCTTAACCTTTAAACAATAACCCCTTATCCCTAATCCCATAAAATAATTAACCCTAACTCGATCTAACCTTTTAATCGACCCTAAACCATAATAATCAAATAATATTTCTATACATTTGAAGGTGGCAACATAGGTCAAAGATCTCCCAAAGCAATATAACAATTTACAGTAAAAAGGCAATACAAAGACATACAATCTAAAACAAAATATACATATAAACATTTACAAAAACAATCTACATTACACAGACATATAATGATTAAATTACTAATGGATGATATTGATTCCCACCTTTAGCGTGTCCATAGTCTCTACAGTGTCTTTTGGTTGTTTTTATTAGAAGTCTCCTTAGCTTCAATCCCTTGTAATTTCTACAAGGGAAATAACATTTTCCATCCTATGAAGCCCATGATGTCGATCCCACATATCCTTAGCCTCCTTGAGGAATGTTACGTGACATTTTTCTCACGAAACTTTCAGTGATGATTTTATTCAAAATTAACCTGAAAATAGGCCTACAACTTTTCAAAACAATCACAAGTAACATAGCAACTATGTTGAAGTTATATAATATTCGAGCATATATATATATATATATATATATATATATATATTATAATTACATAATATTATATTAATAAATATATTATTGATATTAATATTAGTATAGCCTAATTATATATTTATAATATTAGTCTTATATTTATTATAATTAGTTAAATTCAACATAAAGTGGTCCTAAATTAGACGTTGTCCAATGGAAAGAAGCCATTAGTGGTGGAATTGGTTGTTATACAAATATTACCTGGCATTTGTTTGATATTGGAACAAACATCGAATATTTGATGGTACATGCACTCCTATTGGATATTCGCTAGTAAAGGAATTTCCATCAGACATTTTATGACCGTCAGGATTTCAAAAACAAAAACAAAAAATACATTTAACTTCCAACAACTTTTCCGATTTTACTCCTTCCATCAGATTCCACCGTTGGATTTTTTCCCATGTATATTAGTAGCATGATCAAGATAAAGTCACAATGCTATCCATGAGGGGTATCAATTCCAACGGCATCACAAATTGTTGCAACCATTCTTTGTCCTTACTGTAACAAAAATGGTTATTGCTTATTTTTTCCATTGTTCAATCCACATAGGTGGAATCGTTTTGCTATCTATTGAAACGATGATTCCCCTCACTTATATATATACTTCTATGAAGTGAGAGTATATATCAATGCCAGCAATATATAAAACTATGTGTTGTGAAATCGGTTGGAGTTATTTTATTATGTTCTTAGTTCTTTGCTTTATGGGTAAATTTGGATGCGCTCAATCATGTACTAACAATTCACTAGCGTAAAGGGCATAGGTCGACCTTGGGGAAGGGCCCAGTCAAGGTACGGTGTTGTGTTGATTAATTGTTCTTTTTTTTTGTAAGTACATCAATAGTTTAATTCAAATTATAATAGTTATATTACATTTGAATTTTTATGCTGAGTTGATTTGAATTTGATTTATTTCAAATTATTCAATATTGTAGTAAGTAAATGGTGTGGTTTTGTGTTTTTTTATGAATTTATTCATTAGTAGTATTAGGGCCCCTTTTTACTAAGACCTTGATTGTTTGGGCATGTAGCCAACTTCTACAAAGTCAACCTGCTTCTAACTATGGCAAGAAAATATTTGAATGATTTTGTAATTAATGTAAATGTATGTTATTTAATTTTCTTAATATTTGTCTAGATTGCATCAGTTGGAAGTTCCAAAGGAAGAAGCCCAGGGAAACCCTATAAGCCCCGCACTTGTTTGAATTTTTTGATCAAGATGAAGATGGTTGGGGTGCTCCTAAGATCATCATCATTATATTCTCATTTTCAAGCCAATTCCAATGGCATATGGCATGTATTGACACTCCACAAGATTTGAAAATATGCCCTTCGAGAAATCAAAGCCACACACAATTTGAAAATATGCCCTTCAAAAGATTAAAGCCACACCCAGTGGTCAAAAAATCCCAAGGGAGATGATGTGGAAATATTTTATTAGCTCATTTATTTCACATTACATGAAGGGGTAAATTTAATTAATATTTCAAAATTTAAATGGAAGAAAAAAATGGCCCCAAAATAAAATTTCAAATTTCAAATACCATTTTCCATGATATTTGCACAAGTCGGCCTCATGTATCTTCGCTCAAAATTTTGAAACTTAAAATTGACTTTGATTCGGCTCTAGGAAAATTAGGCCATGTTAGCCCCTCATAGAACCTTCCACAATAAATATAAAAACGGAACTCATCCCTCTCTAAAACACAAGCTTTAATGTTGATCCTTTTTAGAAGTCGCTATTTAACCTTGAGCAGTCACACAAGATAGAAACGTGGCTAATTTTATTTGAAATGAAATGAAATGGAATTTTAACATCCACGAGACTAAAATAGTCTATGGGACTATGAGTTCCATTTTTTTCTCCTTTTGCATTTCAATCATTTTCTTATTCAAATTGATGATGAGCTGGCCCAACCTTCCAAAAATCTCATTTCTGAAAAGACGATGCCAAGAAACTGATGCTAACATATTCCCATAACTTAATCTGATGTCTTTGAACGCATCACAATCCAAAATGAATTTTTTTTGTGATTCCAGTGCCCCAGACGTGCAAAATGTGCACACTCGTTCTTCCCAAGCTTCTTTAGGCTTTTTCCACCATCCTGTTTCACACCGAAGATGATGCAAGTTGGTTCTTAACTAAGCAATAAGAACCTTTTCCCTCCACGGAATGTTAGCTCCAATGTACTCTTTTTGTTGGAGATCATATGTAGGGTTGAATTCTTCAATGTAGTACTTCTTTCTACCCAACTTTTTTCCCCATACCTATTTATGAAACTTCTCCATAACAAAATTATTTAGCTCCTTGTTATTTGTGTGACAAGAATTTAGGTAGATATTCCATTTTTGCATCCATGTGTATTTTTGTCTCATACATGTTTTCTTTCTTTCACTCATGCCTTCCTTGAAGATAAAATTAGGCCATCTACCTACTGCCATTTGCTCAATTCTTTTTAGATATCTTATGAGTCTCACCATAGCAATTTCTTCGAAGGGAGTTGCTCCTATTTCACTCAACATTATCTCATAAGGTACCGAACTTTTTATTCTGAACGTGCTCATGATCAAGCATTTTTGGATTTTCTCAATTTGCTTCCATTTTGAGATAGGGGTGCTATTAGCCCACAATTCACACCCATATATCATCACTAGACAAACTAGGAGTCCAAAAAGCACTTCAATTGTTCTCCAATCCCATAAATCTACCTCTCTACATCTGTTTTGAAGAGCATATAATGCTTTCCACCCTCCTAATATTCTCTTCTTTATGCAATCCTCCTAATTAAGTTTTTTGTTGAAATCGATCTTGAGGTATTTGTACTCATTTAATTCTTCAAGAATGTTGCCTTCAAAGAAGAACGTATGTTGACTTTGCTTCCTTTTATTAGAGAAAATCATTATATTGGTCTTGCTAATATTGACGTGCATCCCCACTGAACTATAAAAATGCTCAAGGGCATATAGGTGCATCTGCATTCCATGGGCCGATTTAGAAATCAATACAAGATCATTAGCATATAAAAGAAGCTTTATCACAAACTCCCCCAACCAAACACCATACCCACCTTGCAAATTTAGCCACTCTTCCAATTTATCAATATATAAACCAAAAAGATTAGGGGATAGAGGGCAACCTTGTTTGACTCCAATGTCACTTCTAAATCTTTCTAAAATACCCGTTGAGGTTCTCATTTTAACTTTCACCTCTTCATAAAGTCTATGGACATCAGATCTATAATGCAAATGAATTTCAAGTTCTTCCATTCTACGCCACAACGTATCTCTAGGGATTGTGTCAAATGCATTTTTTTTTCTAAGTAAGTCTAATTTATATTATATGGTACAAAAGAGGTACATTTCAAAACATTCCCACCAGAATTGTTGTGCTAGCCAATTCTAGCAGGAAGAATGTTCAAAAAAAAAATTGGGACTGCCCCTGTTGGGGAAACCAGCCCAAAAATTATACCAGGTCTCATGATAAGTGTTGTCCCAGATGGGGAAATTAGCACAAAGCATAATCATCCAAAATTTAAACAAACTATGCAGAGAAAAGTAAAGAAAAAAAGCTATTATGGAGTTGTGACTAGTAAAGGAGAGAGACACCATGGTGCTATTCCTTATGTGGCTTGTCATTCTGCATGTCTTCAGGAGGTGGATCTTCCATAATGAAGCAGCCATAGTCTTCTAAGGTATCATCGTCCTGCCTCGACAGTTGGGTAGTCGGCTCTGGTGTGGAGGCAGAGCGTGCATCTGAAGCTGTTGCATTGTCATCCTGATGCAGGAGCATCAACCTGCGGAAATCAAATTGATTTTTCATGCCTTCCAGAAGTTGACGTGGCTACAAAAACCATATTTTCGTTACCTTCATATTATTAATAGCGTTTGTTGTGACTCGGTTGAGTGAATTTAGGGATCTTATGAAGGAATAGCGGATCTGGAATGATCCAATCTATTTTCCTCCATTCTTATAAACTAGTCTTCGTGCATTCGTAGGGGGGTGCCAGACGCAGGTATATCCAGCGCTGCCAAGGCAACCTGGCTCATAGAAACGTGTTGTAATCTGAATTCAGAAATAATATAAATCGTGTGTTTATGAATGAGTTAAATCCTGTGTGTGAGCTTGTTGATCGACCATCGATCACTTAAAGGATCGATGGCGATCTAAAATATTGTTTAATTGTTGTATATGAGTGTTCTGTTTACAGAAACGAGATTTCTCAAGGAAACCAAGAACTTAAATTGTTATCTCTGAGATCGATTTATGCACATCATTGGAGGGATCATCGTTGATAATAATGGTAAATCTGTGTGAAGTTATGTATGTTGAATGCATCGACTATTTTTATGTCGATTTGTTGAGCAAATAGTAAATGTGTTGGACTGTTCCATTAGAAGGCGGATTGCAGAGCATTGGAAATCGGTTGATACTTCCAATCCACAGTCTGGATGCGTTGAACAGCGTTGAAAATTGGTTGATGTTTCCAATCCATAGTCGGAGTCGTAACACAGAACAACGTTGAATGGAATTTCAAAGCCCAGTTTTTTTGAATGATGAGAGGCCGAGGTTCTGAAAACGTTGGCCATGAAAGCCAAATTAGCAGAAGACATTGTGACAATTGCGTTGAAGAATTCACATCAGTATGAATTGCGTTGAACCTGGCGGCTTAAACGGCGTATAGCATTTCGAGAATTCAATGGAAGACTTCGGCTTATGCCACGAAGCTGAATTCCATAGTATGAGTGGCAAGGTAAGTTAATTAGTGGGCCATAACCCACAGGCCTAGGTTCGAGATTTATACATGAAAATAGATTTTGGGCTTATCCCAAGATTTCTTTTCATCAAGTGGTATCAGAGCAGGGAAAGGATTTCCTGCGAGAAGGAAGAAGAATGCAAGCAGAAGGGGAAAGAGGTACAGTTGTGTTAAAGTTGGAGAGTTTATGGTCTTACTGTCGTGCAGATGGCGGCAGCGAAAGGTGAGAAGATTTGCAGCAACCTAGAGCAAGGTGTGCTCAATTGGTTCCAGAGAAGAGAACCAGAAGGATGTCAAAAGACCGAGTGAGGAGGGCTTGGTGAGGTATCGTTGCAGCTCATAGAAGATCATGAAGGCAGTTCCACTGAAGAAATGCAGTGGGTAGAATTGCTAAGGACAAGGAGAAACATATGACCAGGAGGTCATAAATTTTTGTACCTCGAGAGTCTGATGCAGGAGCATCAACCTGCGGAAATCAAATTGATTTTTCATGCCTTCCAGAAGTTGACGTGGCTACAAAAACCATATTTTCGTTACCTTCATATTATTAATAGCGTTTGTTGTGACTCGGTTGAGTGAATTTAGGGATCTTATGAAGGAATAGCGGATCTGGAATGATCCAATCTATTTTCCTCCATTCTTATAAACTATTCTTCGTGCATTCGTAGGGGGGTGCCAGACGCAGGTATATCCAGTGCTGCCAAGGCAACCTGGCTCATAGAAACGTGTTGTAATCTGAATTCAGAAATAATATAAATCGTGTGTTTATGAATGAGTTAAATCCTGTGTGTGAGCTTGTTGATCGACCATCGATCACTTAAAGGATCGATGGTGATCTAAAATATTGTTTAATTGTTGTATACGAGTGTTCTGTTTGCAGAAACGAGATTTCTCAAGGAAACCAAGAACTTAAATTGTTATGTCTGAGATCGATTTATGCACATCGTTGGAGGGATCATCGTTGATTATAATGGTAAATCTGTGTGAAATTATGTATGTTCAATGCATCGACTATTTTTATGTCGATTTGTTGAGCAAATAGTAAATGCGTTGGACTGTTCAATTAGAAGGCGGATTGCAGAGCATTTGAAATCGGTTGATACTTCCAATCCACAGTCTGGATGCGTTGAACAACGTTGAAAATTGGTTGATGTTTCCAATCCATAGTCGGAGTCGTAACACAGAACAACGTTGAATGGAATTTCAAAGCCCAGTTTTTTTGAATGATGAGAGGCCGGGGTTCTGAAAACGTTGGCCATGAAAGCCAAATTAGCAGAAGACATTGTGACAATTGCGTTGAAGAATTCACATCAGTATGAATTGCGTTGAACCTGGCGGCTTAAACGGCGTATAGCATTTCGAGAATTCAATGGAAGACTTCGGCTTATGCCACGAAGCTGAATTCCATAGTATGAGTGGCAAGGTAAGTTAATTAGTGGGCCATAACCCACAGGCCTAGGTTCGAGATTTATACATGAAAATAGATTTTGGGCTTATCCCAAGATTTCTTTTCATCACATCCTCAGCAAAACTGCTGCCACTGTCACTGCTGGAGGAATTCACCGTAGATTTTGTGGGCAGAGCCACCAATTTTCTGGGTTGTTGGAGGAAGGAAGGCGTCATTGTGGATTTCCTCATTCTTTTCCAAGACCCTGAGCTAGAGGAGCTGGAAGGGACATCAGGGAGGCACAGCAAAATGAGGGATGACACTATTTGTTGGTCCGAAGCCTCTATTGAATTCACATTGAGGGTGAGCTCAACAAGGAAACTCTCACGAAGAGTAAGAGGAGGACGGGAGGGTTGGCTGCGGCCTCAGCCTCAGCGGCACTTCATTCTATGGCGTCGCAGCATCGAGGCGTCATAATTCTTAGGTGAGGAAGGTTTGCAGGAAGAATTGCAAACGGAGAAACAACAAGAGACCTTAAGCGGGAGAGAGGGAAGGGGATGGAGGTTCGAATGCCCAGCAGTGAGGCTGAGCAACTGAACCGAGAGGCGAAGGGAAGAGAATGAGGGAATGGCTTCTCCGGGATCCATGAAATAACTATACGGGTGTCTTCAAGGGCAACTATAAATGTCAGAGGCAAGAGGGCGAGTAATGGCACCAGGGTGGTAGCAGGAGGTTTTTAATGCATCCTCGCGTGAGCCATGTGCATCCATGTGGTTGTTCCAGCTTCCGCACGGAGGAGAAGCCAAGTTAGACTTTCTATTAGACACCCGCATCCGGGAGTGTCAAATTCCTTTTTTAAGTCAACAAAACAGCAGAATATGTCTTCTTTACCCCCCTAAACCTTTTCAATAATGTGTCTCAATGTGATGTCATGATCCATTATAGAATGCTTCAGCCTAAAACCTGCTTGTCCTTTTGCCCTCTTTTCTTTTACTTCTGCCCACTTACTAATTCTATTTTCTATCATGCTGCTGAAAAGATTTGCAAACAAAGGATTTATCATAATGGTTCTATAATTGGACAGATTATTAATGTCTCCACTTTTAAAAAGGGGTATTGCTAGGCTAGTTGTCCAGTCTCTTGGAATCCTTATTGAATGATGATGTTGCATATTTCCATTATGTGCCGTGCAAGAGTGTTCCTTCCCCATTTTAGATACTCTACTTCAAGTTCAACCAAGTCTTTTTCCTTTCCTGTTTTCAGATTTTTAGTTGCAATCTCCACCTCCTGTAATGTGAAGAGATTTGTAGTTTTGTTGAGCCCCGGGGGAGACTCAACCTCTAATTCTTTCTCATATATTTGTATTTCATACTCAAACCATTGATTAGTTGTAATAGTATTTCCGATTTTCTTCTTCCTTGGTTGAATTTCCTGCCAGAAAAGTTTTGGGTTATTCTTGCCTAGATATATTAACTCTTCTCACCTTGTTCGCATGAACTCATTTTTTTTCCTTTTTAGTATCTGATTATATAACTTTATATTCATCTTCTCCTTGCCTGTCTTTTTCAAGGTTCTCCTTGCCATTTTTCGTTCCTCATCAAACCAGGAATTTACATGAAAACAATTTGATTCTGATTTCCTATTTTTTTCTCTTTTTCACTTCTTAAGTTCCCTTTGAATTATATTTGTTAACTCGTGGTTGTTGAAGCTTTGGAAACCATTTTTCTCTTTCCGAATTAATATCTCTAGCATTGTCTTGAAGATAGTACAATTTTCTTGTGTTAGAATAATTTTTCATCTTGGTAATTATTGCCGAGAGCATTGGGTTTTTCTCTTATGTTGCCTTTATTCTACCCATGATAACTTCATATAAATTGGGTTATTGTTTGATTTTAAGTCCTAATTATGTTTTGCAATCTTAAATTCATCTATATTTTCTATCAAGATTTGTGAAAAAATCACATAATCAACGATACTTGCCCCATTGTATGTGTTGCAAGTGAATTTCCCGGACCTTTTCCATATGTCCAGAACATTGCAAATAATTAGGTTGAAAGCCCCACACAGTGTAAGAAATTCCTCTCCAAAATGATTGTTAACTTTTTCATCTTTTGAACATCTCACCCATTGGGTATTCGCTGTTGTGAAACCAACTCCAAAAATAGAAGAAAAGAGAGATCAACGCCTTATAAATAAGCCACTTCGAGGGAGAAACCTCCTTTACATTACATAAATGAAAAATTCGTGGATGATACAAATGACAAAACTCCTTTCTATATATAGGAGTCCATGGGGGCTCAATATAATCCTAGGCAACCTAACAATAATAATGTAATGGCACAATAATAACAATATGGGGGTTACAAGGGTACAACAATAACAATAAGGGGGCTACACTAACAGCAATAAGGGACTACACTAGTAATATAAAGACCTAACATACCCCTCCCCTTAAAAAATTGTTGTCCTCAATGCTTGAGTAGTGCTAGATGCTTCTGTCTAAAATTTTCATCCTCCCATGTTGAATCTTTAGTGGGTAATTTCTTCCACTTGATTAGATACTCTGAAATTGGTCAATTTCGTAGCTGTCGAGTTCTTGTTTGACTGCTTCAGGTTCCAATATCATTTTTCCTTCCTCATCAAGTTCTGGGAATATTGTTTGAATTGAAATTTTATCACCTATAATCTTCTCTATGCATGAAACATGGAAAACTGGATGCACTCGAGAAGAAGCAGGAAGATCCAATTTGTATGTCATAGTACCAATCTTTTGCAACACCTTGTAAGGACCATAGTACTTTGGCGATAATTTATTATCCTTCTTAGCTTTCTTGAGGGACATTTTTTTGTATGGTTGTAGCCGTAAAAATACCCAATCTCCTACATCAAAACTTCTCTTGTTGCGATGTTGATCTATCTGTTGTTTCATTCGATTTTGTGCCAAATTTAGGTTATCCTTTAAGACCTAGAGAAATTTTTGTTGATGCTCTATGTGATCTTCCATTTCTTGAACCTTAGAATTTTCTCTTAAATATGATGTGATGGACGGTGGATGATATCCATAAAGTGCCATAAATGGGGTCATTTTTGTTGCAGTATGGAAGGAAGTGTTATACCACCATTCAGCCAGACGTAACCACTTGACGCATTGTATTTGTTTATCAGATACAAGACAACGAAGATATTCTTCCAAACATTTGTTCACTATCTCAGTTTTCCATCGGATTGAGGATGATAAGATGATCTATGAGCTAGTTGAGTACCCAAACAAGAAAATAATTCCGTCCAAAAATTTCCAGTAAAAATGGGATCTTTGTCGCTTACAATAATCTTTGGGTTTCCATGTAGCTTTTGAATTGTTTCCATAAATTCATAGCAACTGTACTTGGTTTAAATGGATGAGATAATGCACAAAAGTGTGCATACTTGGTAATTCTAACAACTACCACCATGATGACACTCTTTCCTTCGAACTTAGGTAAACCTGTGATAAAATCCATTGAAATATCCTCCCAACGTCGACTTGGAATGGATAAAGGTTGTCGAAGACCCAGGGTCTTAGTTTTCTCAACTTTATTTCGCTGGCAAACCAAACATTCCACCACAAACTTTTGAATATCATATTTAAGGCCATCCCAAAAAAAATCTTTCTTCACCATGTGGTAAGTTTTTAAAAATCTTGAGTGTCCTCCTAAGGGATATGTGTGCAATTCCAAAAGAATCTTTTGTTTTAGTTGGATTTCTTACAAAGATATAAGCGATCTTTGTACCATAAGGAATCATTTTTCCAACTAAATGTATCAGATGTACTAGGATCTTGCTGCAAATTTTGAATGAGTGTCCACACTTCTTTATCCTTCTTCCATTCATCCCTTGCTTCGGTCATCCAATCTGGTTGGATAATAGAAATGGCACATAGTAATGTTTCCACCTCTTCATCCTTTCTTGAGAATGCATCTGCAACAACATTTAGCTTCCTTTTTTTGTAGATGATTTCAAAGTCATAACCCAACATCTTTGTGACCCATTTTTTCTGCTCTTCTGAAGATATTCTTTGTTCCAAAAATCATTTAAGACTATCATGATCATTTTTTACCTTGAAGAGTCTTCCCATTAGGTAAGGTCGCCATTTATTTAGTGCATGTAGTATTTCCAACATTTCCTTCTCATAAATATCTTTCTGTAAATAATTTCCTTTGATTGGAGGACTTTCAAAAGCATTGGGTCTTCCTTATTGCATTAAAACTACACCAATTCCATTTCTTGAGGCATCACATTCCACAATAAAGGTTTTTATGAAGTCTGGCATAAATAAGACCGATGCTAGGCACATTGCCTCTTAAGATGATCAAAGGTCTAAGTTGATTCAGGAGTCCATGAAAATTCATCTTTCTTCAATAATGTTGTTAGAGGTGTTGCTATTCTCCCATAATTCTTAACAAACTTGCGACAAAACCCTGTTAACCGGAGAAATACTCACAACTTCTTTATGGTTGTGGGGACTTTCCATTCCTTAATGGCTTTAATTTTTTTAGGGTATACCTTAACACCCTCGTGAGATATAATATGACCCAGATATTCCACCTCTTGTACTCCAAAGAAACATTTGGAGGTTTTTGCATATAATTGTTTCTCTTCCAATAGTTTGAGCATGTTGTCAACATGTTGAACATGATCCTTCCAAGACCTGTTGTAGATTAGTATATCATCAAAAAATACTAACATAAATTTTCTAAGGAAGGGTTCGAAAATGGAATTCATCAACCCTTGAAATGTAGAAGGTGCATTGGTAAGGCCAAAAGGCATGAAAAAAAATTCATAATGACCCTCATTAGTTCAAAATGATGTTTTCGAAATATCTCTCGTCTTCATTTTAATTTGATGATATCCTGAATGAAGATCCAACTTGGTAAAATAAATTGTTCCATGTAATTCATCCAATAATTCATCAATCACAGGAATGGGAAATTTATCTTTAATATTGAGCTTATTGAGATCCCTATAATCCGGACACATGCTCCATGAACCATCCTTCTTGTGCACCAATACTACTGGAGCAGAGAAAGAATTTTGACTAGGTTGAATTATACCAGCCTCTAACATTTCTGCAATCATTTGTTCTATTTCTCTCTTTTGGACATAATGATATCTGTAAGGCCTGATGTTTGGAGGAACACTTCCTGGAATCAAATGACTAGCATGATCATGATCACAAATAGGTGGGAGTCCTTTGGGAGTTTCAAACACCTTGGAATGATTGTCCAAGAATTTTTAGAGATATGGAGAAATAGATGATTTTGATGTTGGAACTTCTAGTGAGCATAATTGTGCAATTACGCCTCGTTGTTCTTTTTTCAGAAGCTTTGTAATGACATTAGAGCTTATTATCTTTCTCAGCTTCCCTGCAATACCCCGTAATTCAACTTCCTTTCCTTCCAAAAAGAAATTCAAGAAAATTTCTTGAAAATTAAAATCTATTGTCCCCAAAGATTGCAACCATTGTACTCCTAGTACAACATCAGCACCTCCCATTGGAATAGAAAGCATTGGACTATTCAATGCATATTCCCCCATGTTTAGCTTGATATTATGACATTTTCCAGAGAAAAATATAGTTCCTCCATTTGCAATTATCACTTCACATTCTGGTGTTGGGTATAGGAAGTAATTCAATTCATTGGCTACCTTACAATGAATAAAATTATGGGTACCACCCGAATCAACCAACACTATTACCTTTTTCTTCTTGATATGTCCTTTTATCTTGAGAGTTTGAGGAGTGGTAATTCCTGCCAATGCATTACACAATATGGTAGGACTCATTTATTCTTTCTCTGGGGTTGGTTCCTGGTGTATATCCTGTTCTTTTTAATTTTCTTGTTCATTTTCTTCCTCCTCTTCACAATCTATGTAAAACAGTTTATTCTCAGCACACTTATGACCTTTAGTGTATTTGCTATCACAACTGTAGCAAAGCCCTTTTTCTTTTTTTCTTCCAATTGTTGTGGTGTCAACCTTGTAGGTTGTGGAAGTCTAGGAGTAGCAACACTTCATTATTTATAGATGTGAGTGGTATACTTCCTTGTCGCCATAATTTTACATTCAATTTTTCTTGCCAACCTGAATGCCTTCTCCAATGAATCAGGTTCCAAAACCCAAACCTCATGTTAGATGTTCCTTTAAAGCCCCTATGAAGACATCAATCCTGTGTTCCTCTGGAATATCATTTACACTTATATTCAATTTTTGGAAGTCCTCAATGTGCTCCACCACTGAACCCTTTTGTTTTATATTTATCACTTGACTAAAGAAGGTGTTTATCTTTGTATCCATAATGTGTTATCATTTTCTCTATAAAAATTGACCAAGTAACAATTGTTTTATGGGAGCAAAGCCATCGATACGATACAAATGTATTTTTTTCTAAATATAAAGTTTAAATCAGCACATTTTTTGTTTTTTCACATTATTGAGATCAAAATATTGCTCCATCTGTAGTATCCATGCTACGGGATCCTTGCCATCAAAATTTCTCATATCGATCTTTGGAATATGGTGGGTCTTCAATCCAACATTATAGTTTATGAAATCACGATTAACATTTATTTTGTTCTCATCATGAGTTTATTCTACTAACTTTTTGCCATTAGGAAACAATTATTGTATCAATTTTGTCAAACCTTCCATGTATGCTTTTAGATCATTCTTCATGTCGTCCATGTTGTCTTTCATTTTTTCTTCTATACCATCCATCTTAGCTTCCATTTCTTCTATGCCATTCTTCAAACCATCCATCTTAGCTTCCACGCCTTTCTTCAAACCATCGATATTAGCTTCCATTCCCTTCTTCAAACCGTCCATCTTAGATTCCACACCTTTCTTCAAAACTTCCATTTCATTTTTTTTTGTTCTTTGCGAGAGCGAAATTTGGTGCACTTGCTCTTGTAATTTTGATATATCATGTTGCACTTCTTCATCTTCATGAGTCATAGTAGAGTATTCTGAGGGCTTAATGTTTGTTGAATTCTTTTTAGGGGGAATTTTAGAACCCAATACTGATATCGATGCTTCAATATTCCCTTGGAATCACTTTAAACTATTTTTTCAAACAAGACTTATGCAATTTGAAAAACAAAATACACACCTTTTTCTTGCTTTTGAGAAGCTCGATATTGAAACTAAATTATCTTTGTGATTTCGGATCTTCAATATCTGAAATTTGGTCCTGTATTAGCCCTCTGTATCTTCTTTCGAATTCCACAGGTCTGACCTAATTTGCATTCTTCAAGGCAAATTTATGCCAAATCTCCCACAATGACCTAATTATGGACCGGTTCAGTAGGCGAACTTGTACGGCGTGCCACGTGTCATTGTTTCCTCCTTCAGCTCTAAAATTGATACACAAGAAACTACAGTCCGTGTAATTTCAGTCACTTGTTACATAATTCCAATCTGATGCTAAGAGAGAGAGTTATGACTATTTCCCCAAGATCACCTCGTTTAGATGAAATTCGAGAGCCCGCAAAAGCCCTAACTTCCACAGATCATATCTCCGAAAATATTGTGAACCAAGATCTGAAATATTTACACGACGTTCCTCAAGATTTCTTCTTTGCGTGATAAAAAATTCAACTTTTGAACCTTAGTAGAAACAAAGTTATAGCGAAAATTCCACGATGACCTGTTTGGAGCAGTGAAACCCTAGAATCCAAAGCTCCGATACCAAATGTTATGAAACCAGCTCCAAAAATAACATAAAAGAGAGATCAATGCCTTATAAATAAGTGACTTCAAGGGGGGGACCTCCTTTACATTACATAAATGAAAAATTCTTGGATGATACAAATGAAAAAATCTCCTTTCTATATATAGGAGTCCATGGGGTCACAATATAATCCTGGCCGACCTAAAAATAACAATGTAAGGGCACAATAATAAAAATATGGGGGTTATAGGGGTACAAAAATAACAATAAGGGGGATACACTAACAACAATAAGGGACTACACTAGAAATATAGGGACCTAAAATTCTCCTCTTCAGTGAGCCAAATAGGATTATGATCCTCTTTGCAACAAAGAATACTAGCTTGCTAATTTGTTGTTCTAGCATTAAAATCACCCACTAAAATCACTTCTCCCTGTTGATAGTACACAGCAATATCTTGCTTCAAAGTTGCATACGGATCCTTGCTGTCTAACCCTTAATTTTGTAAGCTTTTGAGACTTTAGGGGCAAAATAGCATGCTACAATTCTTATGTGATTCTCATTCTATGATATTTTGAACCATAAATATTGTTTATTTTTATCTTCTTTCATCAAATAAATGTGATGGCCTTCCTTTTCTTTCACTAAAAAAAGTATTCCCCCATACCCTTTTCCATTTTATGCTACCTTATTCCAAACTGCTAACTTCAAATAACTGTCAAACATAGGATTTTTGCAACCATCATGTTCATGAGTTTCTGTGAGACAAATTATGTCTCTACATTCCGTAATAGGCCCTAACCCAAGTCCCCTCCTCCAAGGGTAGCCTCTACAATTCCAACAAACTAAACTTAGGTATACCTGGGTTGGATTTGATTGTTATGCAATTTGACACATAAGACTCAACTTTGAGTCTTTGGCCCTTTCCATCCATGTTTCTCTTGTTGTTTTCCTCCCTATTATTGAATTCTCTATTTTTTCTTTATTGTCATCTTTCTGCCCTATTTTGTCTGGAGTCCCAAACACTGTAATAATTGCTTTATCATTCTACATACATGCCATTTTCCCTTCATTTCTTACTGCCCTAATTTTCTTCGCTTCTTGCCTTCTTTCCTCTTGTTGTTTGTTGGTTAAATATTCATCTAGGAAGAAGTGTGAGCCTTTCAAGAGTTTCTTTTTTCTCAAGAGATTGTGTTTTTCATGCACGGTTGCCATGGTGACTTTTATGGGACGAGGCCTCTCTTCACATATCTTTCCCGCCCTTTTTCTTGGAAAATTTTCCCTTTCCAATGTAGTTTCTCTTTCAGAAAGTCCCTTGTCAAATTGAGAGTACTTTCATTCCTCCCATAATCTCTTATTCCCCTGATAATAAAGTTTTTTTCCCTATCTTTTCTTTCTTTGTGTTCTCATTATTATGCTCTACGAGCACTTGCATCTTCTTCTTCCCCTATCCTTATGTAACCATTAACGTCTTCAACTCTATCTTTGATTTCTTTTGGACCACCATCCATATTATTCTTTTTTGTCTTCTCTTTTGAAAGATCTGTTTATTGAGATACTTTTGTATATTCCTGAGTTTCTTTAGGAATTATCACATCCTTGTTTGTTTCCCTTCATCCTGTCATGGTTTTCCATGTTGTATTCATGTTTTTCCATTCTTGTTTTCCTATCTCTAAAGCCTCTTGTAACATTGTTACTTGTTCTTTTAAAATTCTATTACCTTCCATTAAACACTGATTTGAAAATGTGATCTCTGAAATTTTGTGGTCCCTTTCTTGTTCTTTGGCTTCCAAAATCTCCAGCCTTGTCTTGGCCCTCATCAGTTCTTTGACATAGAGATATGATGACCAAGTGAGATGTGTGTATGTGGGGCTGTAAATGGTTGACTCCTTTTTATTTTTGCTGCTCTTATTTATTTTCTTTCTCTCGCACTATTTTCTTTTTCTTTTTCTTTTTCCTTGTTCCAATTTGAGGCGAACAAGCCTACGCCTTAAAATGCCCCAATATTTCTTTGAATTTATCCAAATCCACTTCCCTGTTTGGTTTGTTGAAACAATTTTGACTTGACCTAAATGATTGGTTTCCACATAACCTAATATTTCCTTGCCATTTTCAACATTTTCTATTGATTTACTTTCCATTTTAAGATGAGAAAATTCTCCCAAGAAAAAATTCTGTACGGTTGTATGCCCCAGATTGCTCCCCAAAAGATCTTGAATACCTTATGAGTATGGGAGTCTGTGGCAACTTGCAGTTTATAGGTGCCCTCCACGTTGAATGAGAGTGAACCACAAAGCAACTTCGCCAATTATTCACTACGAATTCTTCACTTCTCCAATATTCCCCGACCCATGCATTCTCCTTGCATTCTCCTTGCGGTGCTCACTCCATACCAGTGAGGTTGGTACTCCATCTTCCATTGGTACTCAGTCTTTTGTTGGTTGTGCAGGCAGAAAAGAGTGTGTTGACATTGTCGTCCTTGTGACACAGTTCAGAACCCTCGATTTCTTCAATCAATGTCCAAGCTATCCAACGTGAGTCAACAATATCCTCTATCGAATGCGAGTTGTGAGCTGATGATCTCCTCTGTTAGTGTTTTCTCACTGGCGGAATTGGTTCAGCGTAACCCTGTAATTAGTTCAGCGTAACCCTGGATCGATATTTCTTTCTTTATTTCTTCAATATTATGCTTGAATGACTTTTCGTATCAATCGAACAATTCACACAACCACTTTGCTGAGTGGAGTGGAAGAAAGAAGAAATTTATATTTCAAGAGGGTTACGTTGGGATTCCATCTTGTTTTTTTGTGGGATCAAATTTTTATTTTTCTAATGTGCACAAAAGGGTGGGGCGACCCTCCCATTATTATTTGTGAAGATCTAAAATAATTATGGGTTTGTTATATAGAAAATACGAGAGTCCCTTATTCAAATTAGTCCTCTGTAATCTTATTCATTGATCAAACCTTTTTTAAGTCAAATTTTGATGTAGGTTCCAAGCTTCTTTTATGGCACATTCTTGGGCATTGATTGTTTTTTTCTCTTAATTCACACCAAATCTTAGAACATGATGTGAGCATTCGATGCATATATAAGATGTATGAAAGTCGAATAATATTAATATGCATGTCGCCTTACATAGAAAGAAGGGAACTCTCTTGTGATTAGCAATCAAACATGAAAAAATATTATATGAGTGAATTTTGGAACTATATTTGAACATTTACTGAAACCCTAGAGTGATTTCTTGTTGTAGCCTTTTGAAATATTTTTGGTTGGCTCAAAACTTCAATATATCCAATATTATTGAGGATTGCCTCTAAACTCAAATCGATACAATCTTAAATACCTTTTCTTGAGTCCACCAGTATATATGATATGATCAAATTAATTCTTATATCATTGTCTAAGGTTTCTATGAAGGCTTACATGGAGTATTGGTACTCAATTAAGGATCAATCCATCCAATCAATGAAACCATAATTCAATATTTTCTCTTTCCCTTGTTCTATGGATCTATGATAATAATTTGGTATTGCAATAGCTCAATCTTGTGACATTTAATCAATGTTGGAACAGAAGTAACAAATGAAATTTATGATTGGTTAACTGAAGTTATGATACATCGTAGATCCGAATTCAATCCTTTCACAATTCAAGGAAAATTTATTAACATTCCTTATTGATACATCATGATATTCCTGTGAGTGACTCTCCTGAAAAGATAACATCTGAAGCAGTGTTTTGAAAACTATGTTATAAAAACCCTGATATGAATAACGTTCATGCCCAGCTTTGTAGTTTGATTTTATTTGGTCGAATATCAATTATATGTTTAAGGGAGAGAAGGACTGATAGACAGTAAAATAATTCCTACACCTTGATATAGATCGTTAATTTTTCTTAGGGATTTATTGTTATTTTCTTTCGATAATTGCATTTCATCATTCACATATTGAATTCACCCCAAAACATCATTAAATTATTTAGATTTACAATATTATTCAACAACATATGCAATTATATAGAAACTAAAAATATCATTATCAATGCAGTGGAACATAAAGGAACAATAGAAGAAAATCATTCACGCATAAAGACACCAAGATTGGTCAGAGCCTGGGAAAAACCCACTATGGAGAAAACCCTTTCAAATTCTTCTTCTTACTGGATTGTCATAAAATGTTAAGAAAAGAGAGATTACAATGAGACAATACAAAATCATCCATATAAATTAACCCAACGACATTCATAAATATGTTCCCAGCATCAATATTTATTAGAGACAAATTTTCCTGTCTACGGTCAAATGTCAAATTCTAATCGTAGATCCCAACCAAATGAAGGAAGAGGTATGTTTGCAATTGAGAGCTTCCAACCACATAGATGAGCATGCATTTCTATGGCTGTAACCGAAATTTTAATATATCAATCTTGTTGTTGGAAACCAAAACCCTAAACACATGTGCAAGCTTCATACCCTGCAATTTCGGACTTGTACGAACCAATATCCACGACCCAGCCTCAGACTTGTGTGAACCAATCAATGAATAAGAGAAGAATAAGATGCATGGTTATGTCCAAATTAGCTTGAGGTCACTTGTATTTATAGGCTTCCAAGGGTGTCACATTTCTCTTTGGGGTTGACTTGTCCTTTTGTGCACATGTGGGCTTCACTTCAAAAATACACTTTCCCTTGTCCAAATCCAATGCTTCAAAGATCAAAATTGGTCCTCTCAAAAAGAGGAATATACTCCCATGATTGGAATTTATCATTTAGTGTTGGAGCGAGGTCCCTTAGGACCACAATTTTGGTTATTTTTGTAAGTTGTAAGTCATGTGCATAAGTCAAGGGGAATTGGGGCGGGTTAAAGCCCGTTCATGAGTTGTAATGGGAAAAGGGTAGAAACTAGAGGTCACAAACCACAGTTTGCGGAACTTAGATGAGTGCAGGCTAAAGATATAAATAGGAGTCTATATCGAGTCGAAGAGAGAGGTAGTAAGTCTTGTATGATTTTTGGTATGATGTTCTGAGTTGAAAAGCATACTTTTCTGGGTTTAGAAGGCTCCTGTTGGTTGTGTGCGCAGATACCTCAGTTCTGCTGTGTGCAAACCCTGCTAACTGTGTGCGCGGGTAGAATAGAAGTATTGTAAGGATGATATGGATGTGAATGAATAAAGGAATGTTTTGGGATAAATCTAAGTATAAAATCCATTCGTGTTCGACTTTATGATCACTTTTTGTATGGTGTTCCCATTTACTGCATTATCTGTGTTTGGATCGTTTGTGTAGCTATCTTCTGCCTTAGATGAATGATGAATGCATATATCTATCATTTTTAAAATTTAATGTTATGTATTAAACCTATTGAAGGGACTATGGAGCCTCATAGAGGCGTGCGCAGGGTAACCTGCGTAAACTAACCTAGATATGCATGGTTAGGGTTTCTAGTTAGGCTTTCTGTTGCGAAGGTCAAACCACTAGTATTATAAGATCTGAAGGAACCCACATCATTTAATTCTCTCTCAGGGTGTGGAAACCTGGTTCAAACACCCCGCATACTTCTTCGGGTGAGACTTTGACTTGCGCAAGTAGGTCACTACCGAAAGGGCTAGTAGTAAGAGGGTTTTGTTGGTTAACCTTAACTTTGAACCTGGGTCATGACCCCTCAAGCCAACAAATGGTTCTATTGTCGGGACCGGGATCATTTTGAGAGAGAAATTGGGTGATGTGGCGACCCTCAAAACCTATGATAGAATATTGGTTTGAGAAGAAAATTCAAGAATTTTCCATTAATCAGAACAAAATTAAGAAGTTGTCTACTAAATATTGGAAACATAAGTATATTTTTACTGAGGTTCACGAGATTTTATTTGTGACCTTTGTAGAAGAATTGCAGGAGTGGTTATCAATATTAGCTGAGTTCCAAACCTACTGATAGGACGATAAGGTCACTTAGTGGACAAATGTGTTGATTCAATAGTTAGAGAATACTGACAACTCTATCACCCATACTTTAGATCATTGGGTTGAAAACATCTTGGGAGGGTTTGTAACAGAGTTTGCAGTATATCAATTTGTGTCATACTCTGAGGTTGAAAGGAGGTTCTTCAAAGGACTGAGAGGTAAACTCATACGCTCCATGCCTTTGTTGATTAAGGTACTATTGTGTGAAAAGGGTGTTTTGTGCAATCACACTAAGTGAATGACCCCAAACAAGCTAGAAAGTACTATGCGCAGCGAAAAATACTACCGAGTTAACCAGAGAGGGGACAGATCTGTGTACAGCCCCCTGAGAAATTCCCCTTATAGAAATACAGAGAGTGGCGAGGCTACACGCACCGAACGTATCCCTCCACCTACTCCGCAGACGAAATCGTGCAAGGGTAAGTCATCTCCTACTCCACCTCGTCCACCACCAGGGGACGATATGGCTACGCACATGAAGCTACCCCCCTTCAAGGGTGTGGGGGATGAGGAGATGGATAGGTTTTGGTTCATTGCAAATGCATTATGGATTGTACATAATGTTAACACTGATGTTGTTAAGAGAGCGCAACTGGCTATGGCGTTTGAAGGTCATGCGCTAGATTGGTTTATGGGATATTTGACTCAACACATTGACCCAACTGTTTCTCAAATCAAGGACACTTTGAAGCAACAATTCAGAAAGTCTAAGTCCTACTCGCAGTGTGTAACAAAGTTGAAATACATCAGACAAGAGTCAACGGAATCTGTTTGGGAGGAAGATCAGCGGTTGTGTAGGTTTTAACCCTGTACAGAAATTATCTGCAGACAAATCTTAAATACAGAAAATAAACAGTAGCGAGAGCATAAAACATAAAACAAATAAACACAGAGATATTCCCCTAGATCCCAAATCAGGACGACCAGCTTGATTTTTCATTATATTTCCTTTATTGTTACAACACACATATATACATGTTGAAGCATACATAAACCCCAATCCATTAACCCTGGATTAGAACATAACCGTAATTCCCTTGACCGGATCTACAAAATAACAAGGGCTGAAAACCATCGTACCCCAAAACCATGTGCAAAACCATGCACAAAACCATGGGCGGATCTGCCCACCAGAAAATAAGGACCAAAATTTTTTTTTGGGGTGCTGCCCCGGACCCCGACAGGGGGGGCTACCGCCCCCCTTGTGACCCCCCCGCACGTGACTAGTCGTGGAAAGAATATAACACATACCCAACAGGTTGAAGCACACGATCAGTGAGGGAGCATTTATCTATGATGATAAGCATCATAAGGAATGGTTTATTTCTATGATCTTGCCCCATCTGCGCATGCCTATGAATCAACAGAAAATTGACTCTCACATTGAAACCCTGGAAGTTGCTATGAAGCTAGAAGGTGCTCCTCGGAATGATGATTTTGGTGCTCTACAAATCCAAATTCAATTGGAGGCAATGCACTTGGAGAATAACCTTTGCAAAGATATGGGAAAGGAAGTTGGCACAGACGTATGGTGTATACGTTGTAAGGGTTTTGGACACACAAAAGATCAGTGCACTTTATTCTCTAATTATATGCAAGCAGGAGGACCAAACCCATTACAGCCTAGGGATGTTGCAGGACTAAGTGGTTCTCCGCAACTATGGTGCATTGATTGTAGGGTAGTTGGACGGCACGATACAAACCATTTCCCTTGACTAGGGAGCTATGTGCCAGAGTTGAAGCAGCAATGGTGTAGGTTTTTCTCACCAATTGGTCATGATGAGCACCACTGCCGCACTTTCGACATAATGATAGATAGTGCTAACCTATATAGAGTGCAGATCGACCCATATTCACCAGCATCTCCCTATGGACAAGGAGGATCACCATCAAGAGGAAAGGGAGGGTGGAGAGGTGGAGGCGTAGGTCGTGGAAGAGGAAAATTAATTTTCTATAACTATGGTGACACAGGAAATTATGCACGCAACTGTCTGAACCTCGCACGACAGTCTTGCAGGTATTACAGACAATTTGATCATGTGATCGAATATTTTCCTATTTTGATCCCTAGAATGCAAGAAAAGCACCAGCAAACACCTACGTAGAATATAAAAATTGTTAAAGCTAAGCCGCGTGATGATAATCCAAGCATAAACATAATCACACGCAGTGGCACTGCTACTGGAGGAAATGAGGGAAAGAAGGTTGACACAAATCCATTCATTAGAAAGGCCTTTGAAATGAAGGAAGGACTCAACCTGCAGAAGGAAAAAGAGACTTTTATCGAAGCTAGGAAGGATTTTGCTAGTGCAAGTGCGTCCATATCCAAGCCAATCATGGAAGCAAAGGATGATGATGAATTCAAACCCTTCCTGCAAGCCTGCATTAATTTTCTACACAACCAGAAAGCATTAGACAACCTTGAGGCCCTGATAGATAGGTGTGCAGACAAAGAATTGCCTTGAACTAAGACTAAGGCTATGAATAAGATTTATAAGAATAAGAAGAGAACCGGTCGAGAGATATGCATGACCATGCAAATTGAAGAATATGAGAGATGGGACCGAAAACATTCGGGACTTGGTTGTCCTGATGCAAATATCTTCACCAAGGACTCAAGAAGATGGCTATAAACAAGCCGGAATGAACCAGTCAACCAGCTTGCTATTAATCGTTAAGATCATTCCAGGCTAAAGGCTCTGGGACAGTTTGAATAGATATTGCTAGAGTAAAGGTACGTGCAAATTTTGAGGTAATACAAATTATGGATGATGCAGATCCTTACCCCATGCTGCTAGGTTTGGATTGGGCCATTGATATGGGAGATATCATCAACCTGAAGAGCAGAAGCATGATCTTTGAAAATGTTGGTATGCGGGTAATTGTACCTTTGGATTCAGCAGAAGGAGAAAGATATACAGAACCAGTGTGTGAATGGGATGATGTTGAAAATATCTACAAGATGATTGTGTGGGATGAGGATTGGATTAACCCTATGATTGATGGCATGCTAAATTGGGAGAAGGACGGCTCGTGTTTCTCAAATTCGGATGGGGAAATGGAGAACTGGAAGAATCAATTGCATTATTTTTCTGCACTGCGCTACCTCAAGATCACTAAAAAATTCTGATGCATCTCCTCAGAGGTAAGATAATTACCCTATTTTTATGGTTCTGATAGTGTTTTAGTATTCTTGGAAAATTTGGAAAAGTTTGTCCCGGAAGAACGAAGATTCTGGGCACTTGATCTGGCCATGCGCGCAACCACAGCGCGTTGGTGGGATATGCGCAAAGGAGTTTTTAAGGGCTGGGAGGAATGCAGCAAAATGATGAAGTTTTGCTTTGAGCCACCCGCTACCCCACCAACTGAGCTCTTCTATGGTCAGGGTGACTCATGCAAACACCTGGCCATATGGATGGAGGTGTGGAACTAAAAGATCTGGATCGAATGGGTTCTTATGTTTATCCATTCATTGGGACCAATACCTACAACATGGTACTTGGAAATGGAGCTACGTCGAGGGACTCGCCATTGGATTACAATTGTTGATAATTTCCTATCAACATTTGGCTTGGTTGGGGGATCGGAAGGGATTGGACGAAGCTGCGGATATAGAAGCTCTTGTCTTTGATGACTCCGGCCTCCAAGGGCCAATGTATTTTCGGAATGGGACTTCTGAGATGCGAAGATATTATCAATTGTAAGACTTATCAATAGAGGATAATGAAGATGATCCAAGAAATATCAACATCTTTGTGGTCAGAGAACACGTGGTTATGAGGCCCTCATTAGGAATGGTAAATGTAAATAAACCTATAAAGTTAAGAAGTCAACATTGGGACGAAGAAATGAGGCCAAGTTGACCAACATGTGATTTCTAGGTTATGACACGATAGGGAAGGTTACGGAAGCATTGACAGTGTCTTGAATTGTTTCCCACAAGCTGAGCTCAAGGTGTGGAAATTCAAACCGCGTATGAATATCAATTGAAGCCGGATGTGCGCCTGTCCCAGAAGCTAACGGTATACGATTGAATCCCAGTGTAAAGAAAAAAAGTAAAGATGAATTAGAAGATGGTCATTTGCGGGCATCATTTGAGCCTATAGAATAATGCGATTGGGTGAGCTCCCATGGTCATTCGAAAAAGCCAAAGGAGAGATAAGGATTTGTGTGGAGTCTGGGCAAGTTGAATGATACATGTGTGCATGACCCATTCCCTACTCCCATTTTCAAATGAGATCTTGGATAATGTGTGGGAGGAATGAGAAGCTTGTTCTTGCGGTGGATTTTTAGGGTATCATCATATCAAAATTGCGCTTTGAGGACCGAAGCAAGACCACCTTTAACGATAGAATGGGGTATTTCCAATTCATTGTCATGCCTTTCGGATTGAAGAATGCACAATATTCTCGCGCGTGAGTAGTAGTTGTGTTCAAATAATTCATGCTGCACAAGTTCTTGGAGGTGTATTTTGACAATGGGCAGGTATTTTGGTTGATAAAGAAGCATGTGTCAAACTTTAGCACTTGTTGCTTAAACACTTGTGGGCTTATATTTTGCTTAACTTCGAAGAAATGGATATTATGCGTTCCTTTTGGATTTTCCTTCATATGATGTGTCAGCAAGGATTGATGGTTGATCCAACTAAGATAATATTTATCATCAATTTAGAAGTTCCCAACTGCGAAATGCGTTTCGCTCCATCCTAGGAAAGCAGCTGGATATTACGAAGAAAAATTCATTCGGGGGCTATGTCATAAATGTGTCCAATGGAAAAATTCTTTGAAGAAGGATGTATCATTCTTCTGAGATGAAATGTTAGAAGAGCTTTGGTACACTAAAGGAAAAAAGATGGATTTCTGCACCTATTACGATATCCCCAGACTAGTCTAAGGTCTTCCATGTGCACGTTGATGCGTCGATTTTCTGCTTGCCAGGTTGTTTTAGTGTGGCCAATAGAAGACATTGATCACCCTATTGCTTTTGATCAGGAAGCTCTCTGGTGCGAGGGGCACAACTAGCAACCTCGGAGAAAGGGAAGGATTGGCCATGGTATATGCTTTGCAAAAATACTGGGCACTATTTCTTCGGAAGGCACTTGAGATGGATTTCTTGAACACTCTACTTTGAAATACTGATCGATAAAACTTTGTTGGGGGGGGGGAGATTTGGATAGTTTGTTGTTATTTCGAGGCTTGGCTTTGAAAATAATTTGAAACATAGTGAATTGAATGCGGGACTATGATCATTTGTCATGCATCAAGTAAGGAGAGAACCAACTGGTCTAGGAGGTTCTTGACTATAACTCTTTTCTATAAAGGGTGGATGTGATGTTTCCCACAGTGTGTCAGCTCACTTTTGGCTCTGTGATTGTACCTGAAAATTAGGTTTAAAGAAGGATTTAGTTCGTGGCCTTAAATAAGTTTTCACATTTAATTCAATTACATTCCAACCACAAGTTGGGAGCGGATGGGGGTGTGGGGGAGGTGTGTGTTGGAACATGAGAGACAAGATATCTTGGTGAGGCTCATGGAGGGTGGCGGGAGGCCACTATGCGAGGGAAAGACTCTGCGTATAAGGTGTTGTGTGCGGGGTTATGGTGGCCCACCTTTGCATAGTGATGCACATGCGTGCGCGCCGAGCTGTGATGCATGCCAGGAGAACGAGGAAGCCCTCGCGCGCGAGAGACAGAGATGCCACGCAGCTACAAGTAGCCTGCCCGAGACTTGATAAATGGGCTATATATTTTTTTGGACCTATTCATCCTCCAAGGAAGAATACGGGAGCACGCTACATTATCAATTTTGCCACACTTTATGTAACCGACCAGGTAGGAAGACTAGCTAGTCAAGGATTGTACGACGAAGGCGATGCACATTTCATTTTTCAAAAATATATTGACTAGATTTGGGTGTTCGAAGACATTGATGAGTGATAAGGGTACACACTTTGTTAATGAAACCATTTAAGCTACGACGAAGGGAATTTAAAATCCATCATCGAGAATAGTACTCCTTGTCTCCTCGGGCAAGCCCATCATAGGTCGAAGCTTTTAACAAATCTTATCATGCACTCATAAACAATTGCAATGCGGAAATAGCAATGATTGGGCCGTGTGCATCCCTTCTATTTTATGGGCTTATGGGACCACATGCAAGAAGTTATTTGAAAAAACACCTTTCATAATGGTCTATGGGCAAGAAGCAATCATGCTGATGGAATATATCGTCCCAAGCCTCCGCATCGCAACATTCACTAATATGGATTTGAGCCTAATATCATGGAGGAACATCTTGCGCAATTGGTTGCCTCGGAAGAAGATCGATTCATTGCTCACTTCCTTGACAGGAGTGTAGAAGGTGCGCGAAAAAGGCACAGCATGATATACACATTCAACGAGAAGGCATTTAAGAAGAGGATTTGGTCTTGTTATATGACGGTTAATTTGTCGTCACCCGAAGTTCGGGAAGCAGCATTTGGGGCCATATATTGTGAAGGAGATTGCGATGGAGAAGCAATGCGCTTGGCCACATTGCGCGGTGAGTCTTCCGGGTATTTCAATGGAAGTCATTTGAAGATGTATAGGGATAAACTTTGTGCCTGCAAATGACTATGGTGGAGAATGATCATTTTTTGCGCACGATGTAGTGGGAATACGCGAGCCCGGAAGGTCGACGGGAGCACAAGGTGATGTGCGGGGAGGAGAAAGCTGACACATTGGGTCATAGTAGGCGGGTGGTAGTTTTCTTGTTGGATGAGTGGGTTTTCCACATTTAATGAGGAGATCTTCACGAGATTTTTTGACCGCTTTTATGGAGGTAAGATGCATCTAATGGGATTGACCATTTGCCGCCCGGATCGTACCTTAAAGGAGAGGAGAAACGGGTCACATTTAGTTCCGCTGTTACTGTGAGTCTATTGCGCTGAGCGGCCCGAAATTACGCGCGCGGTGCGGACCTACCGAGTCGGGGATAGACTTGTCCATGTTGCCTAGTGGAAGGTTCCGCTATTCAAGCCATCATAAAAAACAAGCATGGTGCAAGGAAGCGCGCACGTAGCAACGGTTGAGCGAAGGGCGAGCAAAAGGTTGGCAATTGCGAAGAGTCACTCCAGGACCCGGAAAGCACGATGGCGGTTAGCAGCTCGGCACGCGGGCCTAGGCATTTGATTGACATATTGTGGGGTGACCTTCCGAAGTGACCATTCACCAGACTCTGCTTGCTTTTAGAGATGATTTGATACGAATCCATGCTAAATACCTCCCGGTCAAGTACGAACGATCGAAAACTGAATTTGAGTAGCGGTCCACCGCATTAGAAGCTAGTGTGACCGGAAGACTCCCCCAGGGGTGCACACACGGTGCTTTTAGTTAAGGAAACTTATGAAAGTGTCGGCACCACGATTGACAAGGGTTTCGTGCTACTAAAAACACTTAATGGGACTATGGACATACGTACGGACAGACCCACCCAAGTCAAGAATCTCAGGGTGTGCACTAAGGAACGGACATTCGACGACCTCCAAGAGAGCCTGCCTACTTTTGTCCTTTAGTGCATGGCCGTTTACGGACTGGCCAAATATTGCATGACGAGGTAGAAGAGTTGCGGAAGAAGGGTAGGCTAGAGCATATGAAGTTGTGACGGGCCGACGAGGCGATGAAGTTGTCGCGGACCTAGATGTAGCTAATAGAAATTTGAACCGAAGACTGTCCAAAGCCGCCAACTGATCATGGAAACCCGGTTGACATCGCAAAAGTTGGTGGACCCACGGCCTGGTGCGACTAATCGGAAGTGCGGGCGTCACGGCACCCTTCTGCTGCCATTGAAGGCACCAGGCCAAGATGAAGAACCCAACACACATTGCTTGTTCAGGATGAGTCACAAAGGGATTGTCATTGAGGGCACAGTAGACGGGGTCCCTTAGGACCGAATTTGGATAAAAATATAGTATTTTGTAAGTTAAGTCATGCATGCTAAACGAAGCATAGGTTAAGGGGCTTTGAAGTGGTCCAAAGCCCCTCATGAAGATTGTAATGGGAAAAGGGGTGGAAATAGGGGCACCAAGCACGGTTTACGAGACCTTAGATGAGCACGGGCTAAAAGTATAAATAAGAGTCTGGGTCAGGTCAAGTAGATAACGAAAAGAAGTAAATCTGAACTATGTTTTGATGTTCGAGTTTACGAACACCACGGGTTTTGAACGTTGGTTGTGTTTGAGGAGACCTTAGTCTTGCTGTCGGAGCCTCGACGCTGTGTGCGAGTGGGTGAGTAATGTAAGGAAGATATGGTAGTGAATGAATAAAGGAACGTTTTTGGAAGAAGTACGAGTATCAAATGAATTTGTATGCTTTATGATCCATTTCGCATGTTCATTGTATTTCTTGTGTTATGTTGTGTTTCGGATTTCGGTTGCACAACTGTCTTACGCCGTAGATGAATGATAATTGAATGAATGCATTCAGCATTGAACTTGAATATTGTGTATTCGGGACTATTGGAAGAGTTCGCGAGAGTTTGTATGTATGCCGCCGCGCAAGATAACATGTAAATTGACCTAAATCTTCTTGGTTAGGGTTCTGGTTGGAGCTTTTGTTGCGATAATTAGGATCACGATTGTTTTAGATACTGAAGAACACCCCCATCATTTAATTCCCTCCTAGGAATTGGCTGAAACACGGTTCCGGCACCCCCATGCGCTAGTGAGACTTTGACTGCCTTGGTGGGTCACTGCGAAAGGGCCGGCCAGAGGTTTTTTGGTTAACATTAACCTAGAACCTAGGTCGGGGACCCCTCAAGCCAAGCACTTCCAAATCATGACTTAAAGAAAGTCTAGAAGGTAAGTTCCTATATATGAAAAGTAACTAGATTTGATTACATTGTAAATATGATTTTAAATATGCCATGATAAATTTCATATTTACTTAAATAAATAAATCAATCAATTAGCCTTAAATAAAAGATGAATGATGGAAATGCTAGAAGGAAAATCAGAAATTAGATCTTCAACATATAAAAGTTGAAAACAATTCTAATTTGTGATTATGGATCAAGTCTAGAATGTAAACCTCTTGATGCAAAATCAAATAGACTTAATACTATTTGAAAATATAGTTTTTATCGAGAAATTGATTTCTATATTTTTCCTAACATCTAAAACGGGAAGATATATTTAAAATGTAATGTTTAGAAATCTCAATTGGGGTTTAATATAAGAAATTTTTGCAACAATTCCTAAATGAAATAGACAAGTCTAAAATATGAATTTGTCCGTGGGTACTAACCTCTCCCTATTAGTTTCTTAGTGGCAATTTTGAAGTGTATACAAATCCCATTTTTTGGGGAGTATTTTTGATGATATGTTTAGTTTGGGTTCGATGCGATTTTTTGGTCTCTTGGTCTAGTGGATTCGATCTTAGTGAAGACATTTTGAATCTTGAAGTTTGGTAGGAAGCAATTCAAATATTACATGTATATATTTCTCTCTTATAAATATATATGATTTTTCTCTATGGAAAAAAAAAGTCTAAAATATGAATTTATCAATGCATCGATGTTATAAGCAACTAGACTTAACAACCAAATGTAACTTTAAAATATTCAATAATCAACTTTAGATTTCAAGTAAACAAAATAACTGAAAATGGTTACACAGATTTTTATATATTTGGTGGTTGATGGGAGATATTCTTGCTAAATCCTAGGGATAATGAGTTCCAAAGAATATTTCTTCTAAATGGATAATTTTATTAAGGGTTATAGAATGGAAGCAAGACTATGAAAGACTTAATAACCTCCACTATAGTTTAGTTGGAAATAAAGGTCGGGACCCTACAAGGGAAGGGATCCTAATGAATCCATATTGATGAGTAAAGTCAAACTATAACCTAACAATTGAAATCGGTAAGTTGATTAAATTCCTAAAGGATATATAAATCAATTTACCACTTAATAACTACTAAAACAACAAAGAAGAAAATATGGGGCATTAACTCACATGAAACATCTCTTTCAAGTTGTAGATTTTACCCTTAGTGGATTAAATTACTAGTCTTGCCCATATTATAACAATTAAAATCAAAATACTTGTGTTGGGGCCTTGTTTTTTGTTTAAGTTTGAATATTTGGCTTTAGACATTTTGAACTTGGACTCTTTTTGAGTTGCGGAAAATACACATAGCTAACGCGTGCGCCTTGTAACGACCGGGAGTTGCGGAGCTACCAAGGTGGCGCGGAAGCGGTCGTGGCGGAGATTCGAACGAGGAGATAAGTACGGATGAAAGAAATACGAAGAAAACGGAGAAGAGGAACATGGGACATCGAGAAGAGAAGTCGGAAAAGGCGGTGAAGACACGGAGAAGCGCGGTCGCGGCAGCGGGTGAATAAAGAGGGCGATCACCGTGCAGAAGAAAGGGAAAGAGAGGTAATTGTTATTGAAAAAAGGTTGAATGGATGTTTGTGAGAGCGATAGCGAGAAGGATACGGACCTGTTCTTTCCCATGGGTTCTACTTTCTATGTTCTTCGCCACGATTTCTCGAGCCCATCTGTATCGACTTGTGAGTTATCGGAGAGAAGAAAGCTATGTAATCATGTATTCGACGAGAAGCATAATATAAGGAAGGATTCTTTGTCTCAATATGTTGTTCATGTGTTCTAATGTGTTTATATTTGATTTCAAAATTGCAATTTATTTAATGAATACTTAATTAGAGATACGGCCATGTGTAATTTGGTATGTGTAATGGATGCACTTTCTTTCTTTGGTTACGGGTTTTATTCCTTACCGGTGATCTCTCCTTATGCATGTGGTCGCGGCATGCCTCGGGTGAAGGCCGCCGCGCCCCGCTCTCCAAGAAGCGGGGTGAAAATGCGGCGTGTTCCTAGACTACTCCCGGACCCCTTGTTGGCCACAACCCTTTGAACACGGGTCTTCACCGTCGGGGCCGACTTTTCGCCAACAAATGGTTCGGGTTCTTGGGTACATGTTACGAGGGATCTGAATCTGGTCTCGAGGATTTTGAAGGAGCGATACGGCGATGGTGGGATGATCATCTTGACCATTTCATTACTCGGCCAGCGGAGCGACGAAAGAGGCCGCGATCGAGAGATCGTTCTTTTCTCGGAATTCGACGAGTCGTCGTACGAAATCTTAGAAGGTTCCTCTTGAACTTTACAATTGGTTGCGAAGGTTACGAGCGACGGTGGCCCGAAAGGCTGTGGAAGATAAACTGGCAATTGGCGCACGAAGACACAGTATGCATCGGGTGAATCTTTGAACTAACTTGCATGTGATGGACTTTTGAGTAAAGACACGTTGGAAGGATACGTTGTGGGTTTGCTTATTTGAGTGCTACCAATCCTTCTCGAAGGATTGAAATTTGTTTCCTCGGGGTGAGGGAAAGAAAATTTGTTGCAAGGAAAATTCCATTGTGGATCCAAGCCTAATAGGTGGACGAAGGGTTGCTTCGAATTCCACAAAAACGGTATGGAAGGCGTAAACCACCGTCTTCGGGGGGAAGGATTGAGGGGGGGCCCGTCTTGTGTGAGCGCGAGGTAAGGAGCGGGGGATGGACGTTGAGGCCGCATGCGAGTTGCGGGATTCACGTGCACATCGGCGGGCATAGATCGGCACGATAGGTGAAAACGAAAGGGTAATGCGAGATTTGAAAGGGAGATCGAGAGGAGAAATCGAGAAGGAGGTGTAGGGCAAGAACCATCTGGGTTTGGATGGGACGGGAGACGGGACAGCGAGCGGACGTCTGATGGGTGCATGGGGGCCCAACGACACGAGAAAAGTAACGACTAGCGAAGATGCGGAAAGATGCGGCCGAAGAAAGTTCGATGACGGACGCGCGGCCGTGATGCAACGGATGTTCCGGATCGGACGGCACCACCCCTCCCGAGCAGCCTACGTCCCACCTTGCGCCGCCATGGAGATCCAAACCTTCCCCGCGGTACTTTTTTATCAACCTTTAAGAAATATTTTTATTCGGTTTCGAAGCATTAAGTCGGTCATATAGTAGTTCAACGGCGTCGGTAACGCCCGATGGCTGACGCGTTACTAGTAGTAGCGTTTTCTAAGTGGGACCGTTACGCAACCGGGACACGAAGGTTTTATCTGGTTAATTCTCACTTAAAGCATACATAGGCGGGATCTTTCACAGGGTACCCGAGTTCTCTGGCGAGAAATGACGGCAGTAGAACAACATTGGTATGTGCGAAGCACGTACGGAGGGGAACTCGTGGGCCAGCAGGATGCGGGGGGGTCGTAGGTTTCAAACCACGCTTTCAGAGAGAGCTGCTGGGCGCGTTCATCAAGTGATCGAGCGCACCCTAACACGTAATTGTGTGGACGTAAGCGAAGTTTTGTCGCACAATTCCGCTTCCCCTAAAACCAGAGACCCGGCGGGGCACAGCAGGGGCGTGGGAAATTAAGCGAGGAAGGAAGGAGAGACCGCGTGGGGTTGATGCGAGCGTTCGAGATGCGATCGGGCGAGCTACCCCGATCGATCCAAACACGGAAGGGGCCCAATTTCATCGAAGACTCTTGCTCCTTGACACGAACCCCTCACTGTTCGAAGATTGATAATACACGGATGCTTTGGAAGACGAGGCCATGAAGATTGAAGCCATGGCGGAATACCCCGAGAATACGAGGAGCTGGCCGTGGACCTTCTCTAATAAGTTTGCAACACCAGATCGCGACTTGAGCGAGAAGCTCAAGGAATTCAGCCGGCAAGACCGCGTGAGGGGCAAGATGTTGGTGTACTCATTGCACAGTCGAGGAGCACGTCATGGCCCAAGATGTCCTCGGTTGCGCGGCGGGGTTAGGGCCCTCGATTCTTGTTAATCAGAGGTCCCACCACCGAAGTGGCGCGTGATAACCGCGGTACCGAGCGCGAGGCCTTTGCGGGGTTCCCACCACAACCGGGGTCCTCCACCTCAATCTTGTGGTTGCCGGACGATGGGGCATCCTCCTCGGATGTGCAGGTGTTATAGAAGTACTCCACGGTGCTGGGAGCAGCCTTATCTTCCACCCCGAGTCTTGTGTGTTCTGACGCACACCAGCGAGCGATCACAGGGCGCTTAGCGCACTTGCGGATCGGCGGATCGTCCTCGTACGGGGTGAACGAGCCTACACGGGGAAAAGAGGTGGTGGCATGCCTCGAGCCCGGCCCAAGGACGCGGTCAGAGTGAGGTGCTAGCGCGACCGGGAGGGTCATGTGTGCCGAGAATGTCCCCTTACGCGGCAACCTGGTGTTCCAGTGTCGGGTCAACGCCCATGCTACGGAAAGAGCGCACGGAGCTCATCGAAGTGGGAAGAACGGGTGCGGCGAGAGAGCAAACTGGTAAACTCGAGCTGCTGGCGACCTGCGCACCTCTGACGAGCGAACGTTGCGGTGTAACTTGCAGCGGAAAAGAAAGGCGGGGAGGATACACGAAGGAACGACGAGTGGTGCGGCCAAGCATCTGGTGATCGAGCCGAAGTCCGGAAACGATCGGCCCGGGGGAGCGGTCGAGGCATTCGCGGTTAACGAACGAGGAGAGGGCTGGAGGGAACGACGGCCGGTTCTCGGTGTTCGAACGCGCGGTCTTGTAGTCGAGGATTGGCTTTCATTGTTCTCGGGATTGTCGTGTGGCCCCGAGCACAACGACGGCTCGGCATGTGTTGAACGAACGCGCGAGCGTGCGAGCCGGTACGGCAGTGGACGCTAGGCCTCAATCGTGCAACGCGTCGAGCGGAACAAGCAACGAACGAGAAGAATTAGGCAACACGCGAGGTCGCGGGTTCCAAATCAGCGACACCATGTTGGACTTTGGGGTCGCGTTAATATATTTTTGAAAAGACATGGGAGGCTCTTGGAAAGCCACGGCTCGCTGTTTAATCCCAGCTCGGGATGGCGAGCCGGTCTTGCATTTTGGAGTACGAGGCGGAAAGCTCGAGGGTGTCGAGGTCGACGTACGCGGGGGTGAAGACATACTGCCCGACTTTGAGGTTATTGATATTGTAGGCGACGAGGACCCTACTGCGATTTACTTGGCATTGATTGGGCTTTTGAAATTACGCCGATCATCGACCTCGAAGGAAGCGTGAATTTTTAGGGATGGGGAGGGTAGGGTCACTCGACCTCTCGACCGTGCCGAGGGTCCATAATACACGAGCAGGTGGACGGTCGGGAGGATGCTCGAGATGATGGACCATCTCGCGGACCAATGCCAGGAAACGGAGACAATTACATCTCGACCGGCCCGCGGGGGTCTGTCGATTTGAGCGGAGTGTGCGAGCTCGGGCTCGGTCCAAGGCTTGCGTGGGAGAAGCGGCGACGAGGGGTATGCTGGGACAACCCGCGGTGTGCCTCCATCGCTCGGGTGGGTGGGCCAACGGCGAAGATCAACGGGTATCCCACATTATCGGAAACATGCCATGGGTGAATACTTTTGTGCCAAGGTGGAAGACGGGTCCCCGAGCCCAGGGATACCACTCTTGGATGTGGCAGCAAGTCAACATCGGAACGATGGTGGAACAATCACCGCAACTTTTTGTTGCGATGGGGAGCGTGTTGAATGCTCTGAGCACGTTCCAAGGGGACGAAGGGCCACACGCATTACCTTAAACATCGGGGAGCCCGGGCCCGCGGCCGACATTGCGGGCGTGTGAGGAATAGTGGTGTGGCGCGGGGTATCTGGGGTTATTGAGTCTGGGGGTTTGTCCACTCACAGGTACGATTCCCCAGGGCACGGTATGCGGAGAGGGCGGAAACGGGGAACCCGCTCTCGCGGGGGGCGGTTGCGGAGAGGGGGTCGTCGACTTCTCGTTCGAAGGAAACGGAAGCGGGAATCTCGGGCCCTGAGCGTCGAGGAGGTTGTTTCCGCCATGCGAGCCGTTGAGGGCCGGGGTGGCGCCACGCTCGGGGTCGAGCGCGAAATGGTTTGCCGACGGATTGGCGGCGACCGGAGGATGATGGTTGGAGGGCGTAGGCATCTACGCGGCGAAAAGGAGGGCGGCGGAGCGTCGGCAGCGAGCGAAACGACGAGAAGGGTCCATTGCGGCCCCTCGGGGCCAAGAAGGCCGAACATTGGAATGGAGGAGAAACCTCGCTAACGACGGTGGGAGATTGCGGGACGAGGAAGCGACAAGAGAATTTTCAGCCTCCTCGGGAGTATGAAGATTTATTTAAAGTCATCGGTTGCGGTTTCGAAGGGGATCGGGGGATCTGAGTGAGATGCGCATCACACACTAAAACCGGGGGGGAGCCGGGCGGGGTCGACAAACCCTACGGTTGAATCCACACATCAAAGAAAGGTCCAAAGATGAAGTGCGACAAGATGTTGATTGCGGGTCTCATCTTCTGTAGAGAAGGGCAGTGGGTAAAGTCCCATTGTCATCCGAACGAAGGACAAGCGGAGATCGGGTAATGCCTTCAGCAGATTATCAGGTTTGAATAATGCTTGTATTCACGGTAGTTTCCCACTCCCTTCGACGACGAAGTTCTAGATGTGTCGCGGAAACGAAGCTTGTTCATCGCGATGGGGTTTCGGGCCTGCATCAAAGTGCGCATCGCGGGGGACAAGGTGAAGACAACATTCACCGCGAATGGGGATCATTCGCATACACGTTATGCCATTTGGTCTGACATGCATTTTGTGTTTTCCCGGATTGTCATGCTGCTTTTTTTTTAAATTCACAATTCACGGAAGTCTATATGGATGATTGGACAGATTTACGACTGTGAAGAAACACGCCTCCTTTTGTTGCATGTTGTATTCGGCCAGAATGCCTTGTTCTGATTTCCACTGAACTTGAAAATGTGTTTTGCGGTACCAAGTAGGCACACTCTTGGGTCACGTGGTGTGTCGCTTTAAGTGCAACGTTGATCATCAAGGTCGCGGTTATTGTCCACATATGGAGGCCCCAGGAATGTGGGCGGTTGCGGGCCTTTAATGAGCACACCGAGATGTCTGAGGCCCGGTTTACTCCAACAGCTCCGCCAAAATCAACGGCCCTGCGGAGCGTGCCCGAGTAGAGCATTTGAGTGGACGGCGGAATGCGAGCACTCGACACGTTGAAGGAGAAATTGACGCGGCTCCCTCTTGGTTCATCGGTGGGATAAGCGAGTTCCATGTGCACGATGATGCGTAAAATTGCACTTGGCGCGGCGGTCTTGGCGCAACCGAAACGACGGTTGACCACCGGTATGCTTAAACGGTAGGCGGTTGTCAATGCGGAAAAATTACTGCAATGAGCGGGAGCGTTTGGCGATGGTTTTACTCTCCAGAAGTTCCTTTTCTGTACGGGCGGCGATTTACATTTTCACGGACCATTCGGCATTGAAATATACGGTCGATAAGCACATCTTGGAAGGAAGAATACGTCGATAGCTTCTGCTTTTCGAGTTTTCACGTTTGAGGTGATTGTCGGCTTTGGCCGGAGGTTGAATGTGAGTCCGATCACTTGTGTAAGTGGAGACGGGGAAAAACGACGGTCCGTTGGACGATCGGCTCGGATGCTAATTTATTTCGAGTTGAACGGTCCGGACTACACCGGGCGACATTGCCACGTGTCGACCACGGAGACGGTGCCACGAGGATTATACCCTCTTCGGAAAACGCCATGGTTGTCCAAGGCAGGTTATCAAGCGATCGCGAGCGGTGGCCTGGCTGGGCACAGATGGGTGTTGCTTGTGAGATGTGTTCTTGACCACGAACGGGGGCGGTGATGTGGGGAATGTCACGGCGGTGTTGCGGGAGGACACGTGGGTGCTAAACCCACGCAAGGAAGGTGCTGGTGGCCTATGGTGGTAGGCGGTGCATGCGGACGCAAGGCCTATGGCAAACGTTTGTGCCGGAGAACGGGAAGGCCTTCGCACGGGGACGAGCTTCCGCTACACCCGGTGCATGTGTTGCGGCCATTGAAAGTGGGCCGTGGTTGTGGCCCCATCGCACCAATCGCTCGCCATTCCAAAGCCGGTACATCGTACGCGACGGACTATCTCACACGGTGAGGTGAGCGACGGTCCGCGACGCTCGGCGGAGACTGTTGCTGGTTCATCTTTGAACACATTATCGACGCGGGCGCCCACGGAACGACCGGCGACCAAGGCACGCATTTCATTAATGCCACGGTGTCAAATCGCTCTTTGAGGGAAACATTTATGATTCAGCATCATAAGAGCAGTCCATACCACCCGCAGGCCAATGGTATGGTGGAAGCCTTCAATAAGATTCTTGAAAAGGGCTTGACAAAAATTTGCAACGCCTAGAGGGATGATTGGGATGAGCGCTTACCAGCGACGCTATGGGCTTACCGGACCACGGTAAAACGCTTGACCAACCAGACGCCATTCCAGCTAGTGTATGGCCGGGAAGCTGTGATTCTCGCCGAGTTCACCGTACCCAGCCTTTTGATCGCAATGTCCCTTCACTTCTCAGAAGAGGCGTCACTGAAGGAACGACTCCAGGAGCTGCAGGAGCTGGATGAGGCTCGATTTCTTGCGGAGTTCCACCAGAAGGTTCAGAAGGCCAGACAGAAAGCATGGCACGACCGCCACATCAAAACCAAAGCCTTCCAAGTTGGCGGCAAAGTTCTCTTATACGACAGCCGGTTCCAGAAGTTTCCAGGCAAGCTCTAGATGCACTGGATGGGACCGTACTTTGTTATCGAAATCCGCGACTCAGGAGCCGTTCGATTGGCACAATTGGACGGCACAGTTCTTCCAGGATGGGTGAATGGCGCACGCCTGAAGCCCTACCAGGAGTAGGTACCTTCTCACTTTCCATCAATAACTCTCGCAACCGAGAGCACCCGTAGAGTAGCGTAGTTGAATAACTCTCCCGCAACCGGGATGAGCATAGTTAGTCTTTTCCATTCCTTTGCAATCAGTCAAATAAACCGTTAGTTGCGGTATCCATACCGCCACCGACTGTGGTCGGGGCGGGTCAGTCCAGCGTGTCACCGCGCCAGTCCAGCGTGTCGCCACGTCCGTCCAGCCTGTCGATCGCGTAGGATCCGTCCCCGCGCCAGTGTCAGTCCAGGTCATGTCCGTCAATACTTTTGTCAGTCCGTAGGATAGCTCAGATTTTGGTCATAAATTCCCTTAATGGACAGTAATCATACCGTAATCATTTGCCATCAACCACAATTCCCTCCGCCGTCGAGTCCGCCCATCTCCCCATGACGCCGTCAACAACTGACATATTACACACAGGCCGGCGATTGATCGCACGATTATCGCAGGCAATAAAGATAGCAATAATTAATTGCCGTTATGGAGTCTCATCAACTCCGCGCGTGCTAGCAAATGGCCCAATTTGCATGAAGGCTATCAGCAAGAGGATGTCCGACCAGTTCAATTCGGAAGTTGCAGCACCTCCGGAGCATTCGCAGTATCAGAGCACGCAGCACCCCGAAAGAAGTTGCAGAAGAATCGTCCAAGTCTATCAGAGATGCGCCAAGATGCCGAGAGCTGTTCTCTCAGTTCCTGAACCAGCATTAGATAGTAGAATTCACCGGGTAGAGTCACTGGTCGGCAAGTACGACAACACACCCTGCATGGACGCTAACTTGTCCGACCCGGCCGAGTTTCCTCACCTCCATTGGCAGGTATTCATGGAACACCAGTACACGCCCGGGAGCAGCTCTAACAGTCGAATGTGGGAAGAATTCCGGGGCCTACCGCAGTCGACTTTGATGAATTTGAGGAGTCTTCCCGTCTTCGGCACCACCGGACCAGTTCTGCAATGTACCCGGTTCCTCCTCAGTCGGGTGCAGAATGGGTCCCTGTGGTTGAACGAAGAAATTCCGATACATGCAGCAGACATCCATCGGCTTACAGGGCTATCGCAGACTGGTTCCGATGTCTCCTCTGTGGGCCAGACATCCTCCAAGCGAGCCCGGAAGTCGGCGGAGGCCGACCTCTATACCAAGTATGGCACTCGCCGGGGTGGCAAAGGTGCTAAGATTGATTTGATCAATGTATCACAGATCAGGTTTGCTTGCTACCTGATTGCTAGCAAGACCATGCGCCATTACACAAAGGGAGAGTGCACTCTGGACACAATTTCCATTGCAGAGCACTGCGTCCGGGGAGCCAAGTTGAATTGGAGCGCGTTTGTGTTGAAGGAACTTTTCGCGGCTTGCGAAGACAATTACAGACGGACTACCAGCTTCATATATGGATACTTGCTGTTAGCGTTCGCCATGTGGAAATGACATTCACCCCCGATCCGACCACTGGCGGAGATCACCGCGAGCCAGCCGCTCGCAATGAGATATTCCCCCTGGCAGTTGTCCAGGGACCCCAGCAGCAAGGAGGTGAACGCCGCAGCGTTCCGAGAATGGTATGGGATGATGACCGATGTGGTCGCTTCCCAGCAACGGGTGCCCCGGAACCTGTTGGATGAATACAGTGAACAGGTGTGGTTTGGCGTCAGCCACAACCACACTTTCATTCGGCCGACTTGTGTACCGCACCATACTTTTCATATGGCGCCCTTGCGCTTCCAGCTGAATGATAGTGTCTTCCACAGGGAGGTTTCTACATGGCCGGGGGTTGTCCAGCACGTTAGCGATGGAGTTCTCCACTACAATTTTGATGGGATGCGGGCTGCACAGCAGCCTGCCGCGACCAGTGCCGGGGAATCTTCCCAAGTTGCGGTGGCGACGACCACAGATGCAGCGGGGACCGCAGCGACCCTGCCCGAATCGCTGGTCCCCATCGTCGAGCATTTCAACGACCAGGCCCGGAGACTCAACGTGGTACCTCAGGTTGTTTCTAGTGGCGCCCCTATATTTCCTTCTTTTAATGAATTTCGTATTAATCGGTCCCTTGGTCTCTCCAACACCGCCCCCCTCACTTCCCCCATTCCCACTCCCTTGTTCACTTCTGCTACCCCCCTCATCACGACAATGGGTGAACTGGGCCCCGAACCTGATTCCGTTGACCCACCTCCATCCAAGCGGGCCCGCACTACGGCCACAGATCCCGTGGTGGATCTTACGGAGGATGATCCACCAGCCACGCCGCCCACAGCCACTTTGATTCCGGAGGAACCGCTGATTGATCCAGCGGATTTCCTCAACCTTCGTTTCCCTCGCACCTTGTTCACTCCCTCTACCGCCCCCTCCACCAGCCGTCCCCAGGCCACCTCCCCCAATCCGTCCAATTCATCAGCCACTGTGTCCGATTCTTTGATCCGGGAACTTTTTGGCGGTGACCACGGGGCAGAGGTTACCTCCAGTACTGCAGCCGTGGTACCACCTGTTGACCCGGTAGCCACATCTCGGGATTCCCTTCCAACTATATCTGTCCAGCAAGCCACAGTTGGGGCTGATTCAGCCGCCCCTTCTACAGAGCAAACCACGCAGCAGGACCAGCCAGAGCCTGATATGGCCACTTCGGTGCAACAGCAGACGCCGGTCCATCCTCTAGAGATTTCAGGCCGAGCAGCGGCCATGGGCCATTCTTCGCAGGAACAGACGCCCGAGCAGGGGGTACCCAGCACACCAAATTCTGCACATTTGAGTCCAGCACAGTTGTACCTGATCATTCAGCGGGCGGCCCTTAAAGCAGAGCAGACTCACGACGAGCTACATCGGAAGTGCACTGAGCAGCAGAATCAGATCACGGCGCTTACTGAACAGCGCGATCAGTTGCAGCAGGCGAAGACCTACCTCCAGGAGCAGGCCAACATCGTTAATCAGGCGCTCTCAAGCGTCTGGCCGGAGGCACGGGCTCGCCATGCCCCAATCCCTGCTCGCATAGAAGAGGACAACATCGCTCTACAGGCTCACAAGCTCAGGGAAGTCTTTACTGTTGTTTGCAGAGAAAACCAGGAGTTACAAGCGGTGTTAGCCGCACGACCCACCCTTCCAGATCCACCCGCTGACCATTCAGGACAGGTGACTGCTAAACAGACGCAGGCAGTCAGTATGCAAGCCACTCTGCATTCCACTACAGCCGCAGCTTCTGCCCTTCTGAGAAGTCTACAGGAATGCTCGCTCGCACTAACGGTCAAGACGCAGCCCATCACTGCCCAGCTGCAACAAATCTCCAACGAAATTCGGGCGACCAGGGACCCTGCAAGGTTGGATCAGCTCTACGCGCAGTCGAACGAGCTGGAACTTCACATGCAGATGACTGAGGCCGAATCAGCAGCGGCCAAGCACGTCCTCCGGGAGATTTGTCCGGGCATTCGCACCCATGCTGATGCTATGCACCAGCTGGATGCCGAGGCCGAGTCCCAGCTCGCCACTCTGTTCGGGGCTGCCCCGACGCCCATTGACGAAGCCGCCGCCAACCGCATCTCTCAGGACGCCGACTTGCTGATACATGAATGGCAACAAGCAGTGGCGACCTTCATAGAGCTTCGAGATTCAGCACTCCGCCGGGTCCCGGAGTTGGGGCCCTTGTTTGAACCAGCAGGTGGCGGAGTACAGCAGGAAAGGGTGGCGGAAGAAGGAACAGCAGAGCAGGGCGCGGAAGCCAGCAGCGGGATGGAAATAGAAACTGTCATTTGTGATTGACTCGCGGACGAGTCAAAGAATTGTGGTCGGGGCTTGTTGGGGCCCTTGTTTTTGTTTAAGTTTGAATATTTGGCCTAGACATTTTGAACTTGGACTCTTTTTGAGTTGCGGAAGAAATACACATAGCTAACGCGACCGCGCCGCAGCGACCAGGAGTTGCGGAGCTACCAAGGTGGCGCGGAAGCAATTGATAACTGGAGATTGAACAGAGATAAGTACAGATGAAAGAAATACAGCAGAAAACAGAAAGAGGAACATGCAGACATCAGAAGAGAAGTCGGGAAAAGCCAGAGTGAAGACACAGAGAAGCCGCCAGTCGCGACGAGCGGGTGAATAAAAGGCGATCACCCGGCTGAAGAAGAGAGTTAGTTGGTTGATTGGTTGTTGTTGCTATTATTGTTGAGGGTTGAATGGATGCGAAAGCAGCCGCGGGAGAATCAGACCTGTTCTCTCCATAGGTTCCTACTTTCTATCTTCTTCCCTTCTGTTCTCAGACCCATCTGTATCTGACTTGTGAGTTATCAGAGAAGAAAGCTATGTAATCATGTATTTGGCCAGAAGAATAATATAAGGAAGGATTGCTGTCTCTATGCGTTGTTTATGTGCTGTGATGTGTTTACACTGCTTTAAAAATTTTAAGTTGCGACTGTCTGAATACTTAATTAGTGATCATGCATGTGTAACTTGGTATATGTGATGGATGCACTTTCTTTCTTTGGTTGCGGGTTTATTCCTTACCAGTGATCTCATCCCCTTATGCATGTGGTCACGGCACGCCTCGGGTGAGACGCACTGCTCTCCAAGAGCAGGGTGAAAATGCCGGCGTGTTCCTAGACTACTCCGGACCCCTTGTTGGCCACAACCCTTTGAACCTGGGTCTTGCCCGCGAGACCTAACTTTTCGCCAACAACTTGAAGCACCAAATTATGGCCAAGAGAGAAGATATTAAACAAGAATTATCCAAATTACCTCTATCATATATTCAAGAACAATATTCTCAAATATTCCTATCAATGAAAACAAATGCTATGGGTGCCTCTTATATAGAGACGAGGCTCAACAACTCTCTAATTACAATATTATTTTTCTTTTGATATAATTGAGGACATCATAAAAAATACTCATCCTCCAAGTAATTAATAAATACAAGGTTAAGAAACACATAAATAAGTGAAGCATTTATGCCACATGTACAAAGTTTCCTAAGAGAACATATGTCTTCACCAAAAGAGGAAGAATATAGTTAAATTGAGATGTTAAATTTTAGATTGCAATGATAAGTAAAAGTTTCCCTAAAATAAAAATGTATACTTGGACTAAGAAAATTAAGGTATCTCGCAATTAGGGCTTGAAGTATGAACCATAAAAGACTTCCAAATCTTGACTTAAAGCAAGTCTAGAAATGAGTTCCTATATATGAAAAGTAACTAGATTTTATTACATTGTAAATCTGATTTTAAATATGCCATGATAAATTTCAGATTTACTTAAATAAATCAATAAATCAATTAGGCTTAAATAAAAGATAAATGATTGAGATGCTTAAGGAGAACCACAAATTAGAGCTTCAACATATAAATGTTGAAAACAATTCTAATTTGTGATTATGGATCAAGTCTAGAATGTAAACCTCTTTATGCAAAATCAAATATACTTAATACTATTTGAAAATCTAGTTTTTATATCGAGAAATTGATTTCTAGATTTTTCCTAAATGAAGATTTATATTTTTTTTATGTTTTTATTTTTATTTTTATTTTTTTCAGAAGAAAAAACCATTGGTTTATCTTATGTACCATCACAATTGACTTTTATGTTTCTATTTCATAATACATCATAGTCAAACAAAAAAAGATTGTTCCTGCCTGTTACATTTTCCATTTTAAGACTGTTCCTCCCTGTTACATTTTGCCATTTTAATTCCAGAGTAAGTTTGATGTCTCAGTCCTGAAGGAGCTATACTTCTGATTTTATCACAGGCATGATCATCTAAAATAAAAATCTTTCCAGGTCTCCTTATTGTATTCATTTCTGTTGAAAGTCATATCTTCTTCCATGCATATCTTCCTTTCAAAATTTGATGCTTATTCTATTATCCCAAGGGGTTTGGGTTGGCTGGGAAATCTTCTCTTCGTTGGGAGACCTCTTCATGTTCCTTCTATTCTGTGACTTAGATAGAGGTCCATTCCCAAAAAAGTGTTCCAAAAACCTTTTTCAAAACCTGCAAAAAAACCATTTTGTTAGAGAAAACGCATAATGCCTTTCGCACCTTGTCTATTTGCTTCAATTAACTCATATTTCATCTCGCCAAATCTTCCATTCAACCCCATCTTTGATAATCTATCAGCCTCTGAATATTTTTCTCTGTAGACGTGAGCAAAAGATATGGTGGAGAACTTGTTCTTCAACATCTTTATCCTATCCATCCAGCCCTCAAGATTGCTAGGATTAAGCTGAGTTCCTTTGTTAAGATGATCAATAAGTACTTGTGAGTCCCCAAATACATGAAGATATTCAATGCATAGATTATGAGAAAAACACATCAGACCCCAAAGAGCCAAAGTCTCAGCTCGCATGTTGGTGCCTTGACCACCGGTCCAATGGATTTTGTAATGGCACAAAGGGGAGAGCATCAACCAAGCTTCGCACCCACAAATGTTGTTTTGGGCAGCCCCATCAAAAAACCCAACTGGGTAGTGGATTTCATGTGGTTGACATCTTTTGGAAAGATCCCTAGGTTTTTTCTGTTTTACCTTCATGTTCCCCCAGTTTTGCAATATCTGATTGCTGACCATGATTAGAGTGCTAGCTTTCCCATCAAAGAGCCACCTGTTTCTGTTGTTCCATATGTACCAATGGAATATGATGGGTACCTTCCTAAGAGATTTCTTGTGCCCTCCCCACCAAGTGTAACAATCCTCTACACCTATGAAAGTGGGGAAGTTTAAGTTCATGTAGTTGCAGATCACTTGTAAGACACTCCTTGCAAAAGGACATTCATAAAAAAGATATTTATTGTCTTCGTTTGCACTCATACAATGACGAAATCTCCCAGGTCCATATATGCCCTTTTTTTGTAAATTGTTCCATGTGAGATTTTTGTCTCTCCAAACCAGCCAGTATAAAATGACCATCTTAGATTGCATTTTTAGTTTCCATAGACCCTGAAACCAACTAACCTGTTGTGTTCCGTCCTTATTATCCATCATAGCTTTGTAAATTTCATTGATCACAATTTGGCCTTTGTGTATCCTTCCTTTCCATTTGATCCTATCCCCTCTTCTTTTTCTAATCATTCCCATGCCTCTTAAGATTTCACAGTATATGTTCCATTCTTCTTTTAATGAATCTGCGATCCCCATTTTTCCAGCTGAGAGCAAATGTGGTGATTCTTCGTGCCAAGTTAAAATTTGACATAAGAAAAAAATCCCTTTTTGATTCAGGAAAGAGATCAAATCTCTACTAACTTCGATGCCTCCCTTGTAGTTTATCAGGCCAGTGTCACCTATAAGGATCCGGCCACCATTGCCAAAAATCCATCTTATATTTTCCTTTAAGATAGGCAAATTTTTTACAGATCCACTCCAGATTGGCGATCCTTTCTTCTACTAGTTGTTTTCCTCTAGGTACAAATCCACCATTGATTTTCCTTTTATATATTTATAATCCATAATCTCCTTCCACACCCCTAGTGTGTTAATGATTTTCCATAGTGACTTCATCATCAGGGCCTTGCCGCAAAATAAAAAGATCCATAAGCCCCCAACCTCCTAATTCTTTTGGACATGCTATCATATCCCAATTCGCCAGATGATATGAGCCTTTCCCCAACCCTTCATTCCATATAAAATCTGCCATGATGCTTTGGATGGATTTGATTATCTTTGTTTGAATTAAATACAAGTGTGCCCTGTACATAGATAGTTGTTGTAGGACTGCGTGGGATAGAACATGCCTCCCCCCTCTTGTTAGCCACTTGTTTTCCCATGCACTAATTCTTTTCTTGTATCTCGTCAGCAACCAATACTAGTCAAATATGAGATATCTGGTCGCCTTCAGGTGGAAGCCTAGGTATTTTATTCCCCCTTCCAAAAGTGCTATTCGGAACTCGAAGAGGTTGCCGATATACTCCACAGTTTAAGTATTACCCTTCGAATGGAAAATACATGATTTTTTGTTATTAGCCTCCATTCCTGATGCGCTACAAAACAACCCGAAAATGTTAAATAAAACCAGCCATGCACTTTTGATCAACATACCAAATACCAGTACATCGTCTACAAAAAAATTGTGAGATATTTCCCTCTGCCTGGTGATTTGAATGCCTCTAAATTCTCCCTGATCCACAACCTTTTTAATGTTCAGGCTTAAAGCATCCATCACAAGAATGAAGAGAAGGGGGGAGAGGGCACATCCCTGTTTGAGGCCCCTTCCAGGTTGAAATTTTTTTGTTGCCGATCCATTTATGATGACAGCCATAGAGGAGGAAGTGACACAGACCATGATCCAGTCAATCGCCCCATTTTCCAATCCAATCTTGTGAAGAATCAGCCTTAAAAAATCCCAATCAATTCCATCGTATGCTTTACTCAAATCAACTTTCATCACGCCTGCTTTTATACTTTGAGTTTTAATAGAATGTATGATCTCTTGGGTAATAGCGACCGCATCGTGGATGTTCCTGCCTGGCATAAATCTCGATTTCTCAGGGGAAATATGGCACTTTAGGACATCCTTAAACCTTTCAACTATAAGTTTAGACATAGTCGTGTACAAGGTGTTGCACAAGGAGATAGGGTGATAGTCTTCGAAAGAGATAGCATCCTTCTTCTTAGGAATTAGGGCCAGAAAAGTTGAATTTATGCCTCCAACAAAACTGCCTGTTTTCCTCACTTCCTCAGCGATAGTTGTGATGTCATTGATGAAGATGTCTAAGAAATATATGAAAAAGTCTGGGGGACAACCATCGGGCCCCGGGCTTTTGTCTGCGGAGAAATATTTTAAGACCTTTTCAACTTCGTCTTTTCATACCGACCTTGGGAAACATTCGTTTTCTGCATCCCCAAACATTCTCGAGAAGAGTTCAAGTGCTTTTATCTATTCTGCATAAACATTCACCTCCCTACCTTTAAAAGGTTATCATAAAATGCCATAGCTTTGGTTTGAATATCCCTCATGGGATGGACAAAAATTCCATTAGCCTCTATTTGCCATATAGTGTTAACTTTATTCCTCCCATTTGCATAGTTGTGAAAGAATCTGGTATTATTGTCGCCCTCCTTAAGCCAAATTGCCCAACTTTTCAATCTTCAATATTGTTCTTGAAATAAAATAAATTTCTTCCTCTCTGATTCGATGACTTTAAGATGATGCAAAATATAAGGAGAAGTGTCTCCCTCTTCAATCTTCATAAGAAGCTTAGAATTCTCAGCATTTAGTAATTTAATATCCTCTACCATGCGCTCTTTTTGCTTCTTTTCCCATTTCTTCACTTTGAGTTTTAAATTGCACAATGCACCTGATAAAAATTCCATCACAGTCATCCCCTCCTCTCTGCATGCTTCTTTGAAATGATTTCTGACCAAATCGTTTAAAGATTCATTTTCTAACTAGGCCCGGTTAAGCTTAAATGCAAAAACCCCCTTAAAGTTTTCAAACTTCTAGTTAACAGACATTGAGCGATGATCCGAGGTCATCACATCCTCTGCCCTCACCTTTAGATCCCCCATCTGCGATAGGAGAGAAGATTGAACCAAAATGTGGTCAATCATTTTCCCTATGAAAGTCTCACCTGAATGCCCATTAAACCAGGTAGGGCCTTCTCTCTCCAGAGCTAAGTCCACCAAATTGGATATGTAAATCAAATATTTCATAAACTTCTCCAAAGGGTCCCTTCTGCTACGCAGTCCCCACGACTCGTTCTCCCTGAGAATACAGTTAAAGTCTCCCGCAATGATGGACCCTTCCAAATGAAGAATGCCCACAAATTCCATCCTTTTCCAGAAACTTAGTCTATCCCGATAGGGGGCATATAAATTTATGAGATGAATCCTTCTGTTATACCCTCTAATGAATCCCGACATGATGATGCCCCAAAAAAACCCAAATGCCTTCATAGATACTAGGTAGGGATCCCACATAACTTCCAGACCCCTCGAACGACCCACCGCGTCTGTGGCTACCATATACCAATCCGGACACAATGAGCGATAGAAAGAACGAGTCCTATCAGCCGAGGTCATCGATTCTTGAAAGAAAATCAAGTCAGGTTTAAGATCAAAAATAAAATGCCGAAGAGATACTAACTTCTCTTTGCCCCCCACCCCCCTAATATTTAGAGAGCAGAGGATCATGGATTAATACCAGGGGAGAGGGCCAAAGCTCTAAGGACCCGATCGAGAGCGAGGGTGACAGGGACCTCGCGGAAATTGCCCGAGGGAAGGGACTCGTCCACACCCGAAGCAGTTTTGCGCCTACCCCTTGGCTTGTCTTTCCCTTTTCGAATGGTCACATTAGCAATAGACAAAGGACTAATGGATAAGATAGAGGGCGAATGGAGGCTAGTGTCAACTTGTAAATGAACCATCTGGGTATTCGGGTTATGAAGAATCAGCTCCAGATCATTGCCGATCAAGTTAACAGGAGAGAGTAGGGAATTCCCACTCGAGTCAGACGACTGAGGGGTGGACAAGGGGCTGGAATCAAATGTTTCCCCCATGGAAGGCGAAATAGGGGAGAGAGCCGATCAAAACGCGAATAAGGGGGCATCCGATGGAAGAGGATTAATAACAGAAGAGGGTTCATATGGGTTGACCGAAGATATATCACCCCCCGCAAAACATGGTCATTGGCCCCCCCCAAGGATATAGGTCTTATAGTCCTGTCTGAGGCCTATAGGATTAAATCTAGTTCCCACCCATCTGACCTTAACTGACATTCAATAAAAGGAAGAGAAGCATTTATAGGGGAAAAGCAGCATAAGTTGGCTTACCTGAAGCAGTTGAAGGGTCTTGCTGCAGTGAGATGTCAGGTTTTCCAAGCCGCTGCGCTGAACTACCCAACAACCCAGGGGCAAAGAGTTTTTTATAGCCTTCCAGATAATCTTTGCATTGGTGCATGAGATGACTAGTTCTGTGGCACAAGTGACACCTGAATGACATCTTCCAGTAGTCGAGCGACTCTCAGTACCCTAAACCGTCCCATTCCAGGTCAATCTCTACAGGAAGACCCTCAGAATATGACACTTATACAAGAAGCCAAGCCATTCTTTTGTCATATTCACCCTTACATTTTGAGTCGACGAACCTGCGGGTTCCAATGCTATCCCCAATCGCCGAGAGGACGTTGACGATATAGAATTCAAGAGGTAAACCATGCAGCGTTACCCAAACAAGGTGATGTTGAGGCGCATTGCAGGTAGGATGAAAACCTACGGTCCATTGATGGAGTGCCAAAAAGCATCACCCATTGAGCCAAGTGCGCCTTATAACCTCCCCAACATCTTCATTCTTGATAAAATGGAAGTTGTACCAACCACCCTATAGCTTACCCACCAGAGGAGGGTACCCAAGTAACTTGTTCCATGCCTCCAGCAACCATGGAAAGAATTCACCCTCACTAAACCTTTTGAATTGGCATCTACCCACCAACGCCCAATCCAGTAAACTTTCCGTGAAATCCTACATCACGTCTCTGCCAAAACTGAGGAGCTTACAAGCTTGTTTTCGCTTGAATGGTTTTTCAGGGTGTGATGGCCTGGACCTCGGAGCAGAGCCAAAAGGAATTACCGGAGAAATGCCAAGCGAAATCCGCTCTTCAGAGATCAATAGGGGGTCTATGGGTTTGGATGACGCGCCGAGAAGGTTTGCCAGATTGCCTCTAGCTTTTCCTTCATTCTTTGCCAGCTCAAGCACATGCAAGAATGCGTTGTAAAAAGCCCCCATCTCAAGATCCGCAAGGTGATCCAATAGGTCTGCCATTCTCGAGGGCCTTTATGATCTGCCAAGCATAGGGAGTAAGACAAATATGCAAAAGGATGAAACTTTAAAAATGATATTACGTCCAGATCCCCACTCCCGATAAAATGCCCAACAAAGACGGAGATCTCACGTCATAGTAAAGCTAAACAGATAGGAAACTGACAGTGAAAGGTAAAAAATGAATCAGTTGGTCAGAGGATAGTTCCTTCTACTGAGTCAACCTCATTAAAAAATGAATTAGGTATGAGGACAATTCTTTTCCTGTGTCAACCTCATTAAAAATGAATCAGTAGGTTATGTAGGTAGATTAGAAATAAGTAGTTTATGAGGATAGTTCCTTTTACTGTGTCAACCTCGTTAAAAAATGAAACACATTTCCATGAGCATAGTTCTTTTCCTGTGTCGAGCTCGTTAAAAAATGAAACAAATCCTCCCCTAATTGAGTCGAGTCTTTGAATAGACCTCGTAAATGTTAAGTCATATATTTAGGTTAGTTTTTAGGTCGGGTCTTTCATATGATCTCGTAAATGAACCTTCATTCCATCCAGCTATTAATTACCAGTAGTGTACTTAGTTGAATGAAATGAAGCTGGGGGGCATGCGCTCTAGCAGTTACGCTTAGGGGGCATCAAGCATAGTTTTCTCTCTGTTTCAAGCTTGTGTAAAAATGAAACCACTCTGAAGCATAGTTTTTCTCTGTTTCAAGCTTTTGTAAAAATGAAACCTATCTTGAGTCAATTTCGGTTATTTTCAAGACTCGTTAAACTCATGAAAATCCCGAGATTATTTTGCTATCTTTCATTCTTGTAAAACACATGAAAATGCCGAGTTCTTTCCGTCTTTTCCTGCTCGTTAATTAAATTGAAAGTCGGCCACAGGAGTACATTTTTATCCCTTTTTCGAACTCGTTAAAACTTACGAAAAAGTGAAAACCATGAGTACATTTTTATCCCTTTTTTGAACTCGTTAAAACTTACCGAAAAAGCGAAACCTTGGAGTTCTCTTTTAAGCCCTTTTCAGACTCTCTAAATATGAAAAGATTGCCGAGTACTTGATTGTTCGAACTCGTTAAAGTAAATGAATAATCGTCCCTTCAGTATAAGTTTACCCCTTTTACGAACTGAAATGGACTATTTACGAAAAAGGTATACGTTGACTAATTACGGTCAATAGAGTTCTCTCCCGCATTATTTTATCCTTTTTCGGGCTCGAGAGACTAAATTTACGAAAAAGAACACCCACGGAGTTTTCTTAAGTTTTTCTTTTGACTCCCTAAAATTGAAAAACACTGAGTTTCTCCTATACTGGACTCGTTAAAACTTAACAGTAAAGGACCTGTTCAATTTTAAACAGGAACGAACCACTCCTTCTTAGGGTTCGAATTTTAAACTAAGTTGGACTCATCCGAAGGATGAGCTTATAAACAAGCAAATGTTGTCCTCCTCAAGCTTGTCAAAAATAAAGAGGTACTTGCCAGAAATGGTGGGGGAAAAGAGAGAAAAACGAACTTGTTTGTCACATTTTGATTATTCGGAAAACCGTTAACCACTCTTGAACACGACACTTTTTGTCCACCTGGGTTGGGAAATCCTTTGCCTAACAGTTAATCAAACCATATTGAAAGTCTTCAGCCGGTTTCTGGGTATTAGCTTTGGGTCAATTTTCACCAAGCCATCTGCAGTGTCGTTATGTGTTCAAGAGGACAGTTCAAATAAACCATTCATATGCAAAATATCTGTCATCCATTTTGACCATCCCTGAGTCAGTCCTTGCCAATATATTTCTTCAAAACTTGATCTATGATTTCGTGTTGTGGGCTTGCCTACGATGGATCACTTTCTATCGACGACAGCTCATTATCTAGGAAGTTGATCTAGAAATCGTCAGTACCTTGGAATCTGCATGCCTCAATGGCAGATTTCTCGCCTTCGACGACAGGTTGCATCACTGACCTTCGATCGAATGATTCCGTGACATGTTCGACTTCAGCTCATGCATTCACATTTCATGGATTGTACTGGGTACTTTGAGATCCATTGACATTACTGGTGGTTTCTCTCACACTTGTTAACAGTTCACATCATTGACTGGTAATCAAGTGGTTTCTACCATGTTCGACTTCAACACATTTAATCGCATGGATAGAATCGTACTAGTTTGAGAAGTAGAAATCAAGACCCTGGATCTAGTTTCCACAATCCAAGCTGTGAGGAGTTTTATTATTATACAATATACTATTCATTACAGATGGCTGCGCCCATACTGTGTCTACACTATTGATGTAATATCAAAATCATTCCTGTATCAGAACAATTTAAGTTAGAATCTAGTTAGTTTTTGATCTGAGTATAGAAATGCCTACCTCAGCGATGATATGATTACATATATATATTTTGCATTGAATGTTTTTACAGGTTCCGACTGGGGTGTCCACAGGATGATCCTTGAAATGATAAAGTACTTCACTCTTCATATATGATAGACTTCATCTTCATCTATTCCAGACTTCGCACTTTAGGGGTCAATCTGTTACACTAAAAATTGTCACCTTGACATTTTGCTGACTGTATGGGCTCATTGACACTCATACATGCCTCCTCTGCAAGTCTTACAACCTTTGTTCCTCATTCCAAACCTTGAAAATCAGAGAAAAGTTCCTAAAAATGGAGGAAAAACCCTTAAAACTCAAAAAAGCCTTGGGTACGCAGGTAACATGAAGCATGCCTGCGTTTTTAGCTAGGGTACGCAGGTAATGTGAAGAGAAACTGCGTTCTAGAGCGCATTTTTCCAGTGTAATTCTTGCGGGACCCTTGTAAAGTCAAAAACGCGCGAAATTAAACTGAAAAAGTTGAATTTTGGTCAATTCTGGAAGGTTCTGGATGAGATTTTTTGGGGATGAGTACGCTTTAGTAAGGTGCATGTATCCCACACCTTAAGGAACTAATCCCTTGATGTGAGGAGCCTATCCCTTTGAAGGAGGATTCTATCCCTTTAAAGGTGGAATCCTAACCTCTTTATCTGCTCTATAAAAGGAGGCATTGGGTAACCTCAAGGGGTTAAGTTAATGGACAAGAAGATTGGTTAACAAGTTTTTGGAGATTGAGAATTGGAATTCAAGCTTTATATGTGATTGAATTGAAGTGCTGTTGAGATTTAGACTTCTTTCTGCTGAGCTTTTGAGAGGAAAGATCACATACCTCTATGTGCTCCTGAAGGAAGAGTGCAAGGCTTATCAAAGTAGAGGAGATTCCTGCTTCGGACCCCGGGAAGGCCTTTCGAACATCAAGGCTAAGGTTGTAAGGTTCTTCTGTATATTTTAAGATTAATACAATCAAGTTCTGTTTTTCTCAATGAATTGTCGTTCGATTGTTTATTTCAATAAGCTGTCGTTTGATCGTTTATTTCATAGATTCCTTGATCACTATGATAGGTATGTTTTATAATTATTTGTTATACAGGTGCTATTGATATTTTCTTGTTTGTGATTGCAGATCAACGAAAGATGATACTTTCTTGTGACAAAAGGGCCCTTGTTACGACGAAGGATTATTGATGCAATGGAAGCATTGCGACCACAAATAAGCATTTGGATCTAAGGTAGGATCGACACCTTCATAACATTTAATTGCAAAACAAATATATCTAGAGAAAGACAAACTTAGTTGTTCGTTTGTTGCTAGATTGTCTTCTGACACTAGGGAGATCGGTCTTGTCCGCAAGAACGATTTATCCGGCCAACAAATTGGCGACTCCACTGGGGATCGAACCCAGAATCTCTGGTTTCGCAGAATCTCAGGATTTTCATGAGTTTAATGAGTCTTGAAAATAACCGAAATTGACTCATCTTTCATTCTCGTAAAACACATGAAAATGCCGAGTTCTTTCCGTCTTTTCCTGCTCGTAAATTAAATTGAAAGTCGGCCACATGAGTACATTTTTATCCCTTTTTCAAACTCGTTAAAACTTACGAAAAATTGAAAGCCATGAGTACATTTTTATCCCTTTTTCGAACTCGTTAAAACTTACCGAAAAAGTGAAATCTTGAGTTCTCTTTTAAACCCTTTTTAGACTCTCTAAACATGAAAAGATTGACGAGTTCTTGATTATTCGAACTCGTTAAAGTAAATGAATGATCGTCCCTTTAGTATAAGTTTACCCCTTTTACGGACTGGAATGGACTATTTACGAAAAAGGTATACGTTGACTAAATTACAGTCAATAGAGTTCTCTCCCGCATTATTTTATCCTTTTTCGGGCTCGAGAGACTAAATTTACGAAAAATTACACTCATGGAGTTTTCTTAAGTTTTTTCTTCTGACTCCCTAAAATTGAAAAACACCGAGTTTCTCCTATACTGGACTCGTTAAAATTTAACGAGTAAAGGACCTGTTCAATCTCAAAACAGGAACGAACCACTCCTTCTTAGGGTTTGAATGTTAAACTAAGTTGGACTCATCCGAAGGATGTGCTTATAAACAAGCAAATGTTATCCTCCTCGAGCTTGTCAAAAATAAAGAGGTACTTGCCAGAAATGGTGGGGGAAAAGAGAGAAAAATGAACTTGTTTGTTGTATTTTGATTATTCGAAAAGCCATTAACCACTCTTGAACACGACACTTTTGCTCACATGGGTTGGGAAATCCTTTTCCTAACAGTTAATCAAACCATATTGAAGGTCTTCAGCCAGTTTCTGGGTATAGGGTCAATTGTCACCAAACCATCTGCAATGTCGTTATGTGTTCAAGAGGACTGTTCAAACAAACCATTCATCTGCAAAATATCTATCATCCATTTTGACCATCCCTGAGTCAGTCCTTGCCGATATATTTCTTCAAAACTTGATCTATGATTTCGTGTTGTGGCCTTGCTTATGACGGATCACTTTCTATCGACGACAACTCATTATACAGGAAGTTGATCCCGAAATCGTCGGTATGTCCAAATGCGTACCTCGGTAAGCTGAGGTTTCTCGCCTTCGACGACGGGGTTGCATCATTGACCTTCGATCGAATGATTGATAGATGTTCGACTTGACTCATGTGAAAACATTTCATGGATTGTCTTGGTTACTTTGAGAGCCATTGACATTCTTGGTGGTTACTCTCACACTTGTTAACGGATTTACATCGTGTTGGTAATCAAGTGGTTTAGTATATTTCGACTTGACATTTAATCGCATGGATAGGAGTAAATTTGGTTCGAAAAGCGAAATCAAGACCCTGGATCTAGTTTTTACCATCCAGGCTGCGAGGAATTTTGTTATCATTCATACGATGAACTATTTAAAAACGAGATGCATTGCATCATACGTAATACTACGTATGTATCTATATTGTGATGTATTCAAAATCATTCCTATATCAGAACAATTTAAGTTAGTTCTAGTTAGTTTTGATCTGAGTATGGGAATGCCTACCTCAGCGATGATATGATTACATATATATATTTTTCATTGAATTTTTTTACAGGTTCCACTGGGGTGTCCACAGGATGATCCTTGAAATGATAAAGTACTTCACTCTTCATATATGATAGACTTCATCTTCATCTATTCCAGACTTCGCACTTTAGGGGGCAATCTTTTACACTAAAAATTGTCACCTTGAAATTTTGCTGACTGTATGAGCTCATTGAAACTCATACTTACCTCCTCTGCAAGTCTTACAACCTTCAAATCGAGAAAAGTTCCTAAAAATGGAGGAAAAACCCTTAAAACTCAAAAAAGCCTTGGGTACACAGGTAACATGAAGCCTGCATGCGTTTTTAGCTAGGGTACGCAGGTAATGTGAAGAGAAACTGTGTTCTAGAATGCATTTTTCTAGTGTAATGCCTGCGGTACCCCTGTAAAGTCAAAAAGCGCGAAATAAAAGATTAAAAGGTTGAATTTTGGTCAATTCTAGAAGGTTCTGGATGAGATTTTTTGGGGATCAGTACGTTTTGGTAAGGTGCATGTATCCCACACCTTAAGGAACTAATCCCTTGATGTGAGGAGACTATCCCTTTGAAGGAGGGTTCTATCCCTTTAAAGGTGGAATCCTAACCTCCTCATCTACTCTATAAAAGGAGGCATTGGGTAGCCTAAAAAAGGTTAAGTGAAGTTAAGAAGATTTTTGGGTGAAACTTTTGGAGATTGAGATTCTGGAGATTGAGAATTGGAGTTGAAGCTTTATGTGTGATTGAGCTGAAGTGCTGTTGAGATTCAGACTTCTTCTTTGAGATTTTGAGCGGAAAGATTACATACCACACCTCTTTGTGCTCTGAAGGAAGAGTGCAAGACTTATCAAAGTAGGAATCCTACTTCGGACCCCGAGAGGCCTTTCGAACATCAAGGCTAAGGTTGTAAGGACATGCAGCATATTTTAAGATTAATACAATCAAGTCCTACATTTTTTCTCGATAAATTGTCGTTCGATTGTTTATTTCAATAAGCTGTCGTTTGATCGTTTATTTCATAGATTCCTTGATCACTATGATAGGTATGTTTTATGATTATTTTTTATACAGGTGCTATTTAATATTTGTTTGTTTGTGATTGCAGGTTGGAAAAATACGACACTTTCTCGTGACAAAAGAGCTCTTGTTACGACGAAGGATTTTGATGCAACAGAAGCACTACGACCGCAAATAAGCATTTGGATCTAAGGTAGGATCGACACCCTCATAACATTTATTTGTAAAACGAATATATTTAGAGAAAGAAAAACTTAGTTATTCTTTTGTTGCTAGATTGTATTCTGACACTAGGGAGATCGGTCTTGTCCGCAATAATGATTTATTCGGCATAGGGGGGGGCAATCTATGATCCGATAAACACGCAAGGGCAGAGTAAAAAAGCTCAATCCCCTTGAAGGCTCCTTGACATAATCCAATGTTTACCGACAAGTGACCCTAGGCTCCTCGACAATGGTCAATCCGAGGTTTACCGTTTTTAATACGTGTATATCTTCTATCGTTCCCAATGAGGAAGGATTGATTACCTCACTGGTTCAGATATGATCTCGTGCTTGACTCCTTTAGGAGGAGCTTCCCAGAGCATACATGCAACAATTGGAATTTCTTCCTACCACAAGATTGACTACTTGTTTGTTTTACTGTCTTGGAGAGTTAACTAAAACCTATTCCAAGACACTAGCCTAAGCTATATTGGTGGAAAGAGCCCTAAAAATGTAAAAATTACTAGATGAATTTTAATTAAGCGCTGTGTTATTTAGGCTGTTATTACTCAAAGGGTACATGGATATGAAACCAATGGTGTTATGACCCGAACCAAAACTGAATGCAATCAAATATGATAATGTAATCTTTTCAATTCAATGAATCCTAACTAAAGAAAGGAGAGATTTTCCATTCACTTCCAACAATGCAAAAATTGATCACTAAGAGAAAATATAACAAATTCTCTAATGCACTAATTTCATTAAGAAAAACTAATGCAAATCAATCCCAAAACAATTTTTTATATTTTTGTGTTTTTAAAACAAGCATAAAAACATATAAATTCAAATCAAAGAAAACTGATCTAAATCTATGATTGATTTTTCAGAATGTAAACTATGCAGTTGTAATCTATGCACAATCACATGAAAAGTATGCAAATGTAATCTATGCACATTTTTCATTCGTATTCTGAAAATGAGAATTCTAATTATGAAAATGTGATCTATGCAAGAGAATTCTCAAACACAAGATGATTCTAATGTAATCTAAGAACCAATCAAGTGGAAGTCAAGAAAATCGGGTGAGAGTTCCAAAGATCAAAAAACACTCAAAGGCGATTAACACTCATACACAATTTAGCAAAAAGATGCAAAATTGTGAAAAGACTGAGACAAACCTCCAAGTAAATACCAAAGGAAATCAAATTAATAATTTCTCCAAAAAGAGACTCAAAACACCCAATTAACTTAATGGAGATTGATGAGATGAAAAATTGCTGAAAGAAATTCAGAAACAAGAGATTTTTGACAGAAGAAATATAGATCTGGGTAGATGCTAAGAATCTAAATTAAATCTAAACTAAACTAGAAAAAAGAAATCTGGAGTTTTTCCAAAATTTTAACAGGGTCCGCAGGCTCCTAGAAGTAACAGGTGCGGTCCCGCACTATTTACTTAAGGAAAGTACGAAACTTCCCGCACTGTTCAAAAGAACAAAGTGCGGTCCCCAGAAAAGTTCAAGAAAAACGTAAAAGATTTCAAAATTTTCAAAAACAGAGAAAAACTAAGCTACCCAGGTAGATATCCGTCAATAAAAAACCAGGAAAAACTTTTCCTCAAATCAAAATAAAAGAGAACCAAAAACAACAAGTTCTCTCCCCAGCGGAGTCGCCAATTTGTTGGTCGGATAAATCGTTCTTGCGGACAAGACCGATCTCCCTAGTGTCAGAAGACAATCTAGCAACAAACGAACAACTAAGTTTGTCTTTCTCTAGATATATTCGTTTTACAAATAAATGCTATGAAGGTGTCGATCCTACCTTAGATCCAAATGCTTATTTGCGGTCGTAGTGCCTCCGTCGCATCAATAATCCTTCGTCGCAACAAGAGCTCTTTTGTCGCAAGAAATTATCATCTTTCGTCGATCTGCAATCACAAACAAGAAAATATCAATAGCACCTGTATAACAAATAATCATAAAACATACCTATCATAGTGATCAATGAATCTATGAAATAAACGATCAAACGACAGCTTATTGAAATAAACAATCGAACGACAATTTATTGAGAAAAACAGAACTTGATTGTATTAATCTTAAAATATACAGAAGAAACTTACAACCTTAGCCTTGATGTTCAAAAGGCCTTCCTGGGGTCCGAAGCAGGAGTCTCCTCTACTTTGATAAGTCTTGCACTCTTCCTTCAGGAGCACAAAGAGGTATGTAATCTTTCCTCTCAAAAGCTCAGTAGAAAGAAGTCTAAATCTCAACAGAACTTCAGCTCAATCACACATAAAGCTTGAACTCTAATCCTCAATCTCCAAATCTCCAAAAAACTTCTTCTTTTCTTAACTTTTTCACTTGTTAACCCCTTGAGGCTACCCAATGCCTCCTTTTATAGAGCAAATGAGGAGGTTAGGATTCCATTTTTTAAGGGATAGAATCCTCCTTCAAAGGGATAGGCTCCTTACATCAAGGGATTAGTTCCTTAAGGTGTGGGATACATGCACCTTACTAAAGCGTACTCATCCCCAAAAAATCTCATCTAGAACCTTCCAGAATTGACCAAAAATAAACTTTTTCACTTTGATTTCGCGCTTTTTTGACTTTACAGGGGTACCGCAGGCATTACACTAGAAAAATGCGTTCTAGAACGCAGTTTCTCTTCACATTACCTGCGTACCCTAGCTAAAAACGCAGGCAGGCTTCATGTTACCTGCGTACCCAACTCTTTTTTGAGTTTTAAGGGTTTTTCCTCCATTTTTAGGAACTTTTCTCTGATTTGGAAGGTTGTAAGACTTGCAGAGGAGGCATGTATGAGTGAAAATGAGCTCATACAGTTAGCATAATGTCAATGTGACAATTTTTAGTGTAACAAGGGGGTCTATGGGTTTGGATGACGCGCCGAGAAGGTTTTCCAGATTGCCTCTAGCTTTTCCTTCATTCTTTGCCAGCTCAAGCGCATGCAAGAATGCATTGTAAAAAGCCCCCGTCTCAAGATCCGCAAGGTGATCCGATAGGTCTGCCATTCTCGAGAGACTTTATGATCTGCCAAACATAGGGAGTAAGACAAATATGCAAAAGGATGAAACTTTAGAATTGATATTACGTCCAGACCCCACTCCCAATAAAACACCCAACAAAGACGGAGATCTCACGTCATAGTAAAGCTAAACAGATAGGAAACTGACAGTGAAAGGATTAAAAAACCCTGTCAACCCCCATAAGGAAATCCCGAGGATACCATCTTTCGATCCTATTAAATGCCAAATAAAGATATAACCTAAGAGGATAGGACGCCAGTCACAATCGGACAGCCAACCGCCGACTTCGTTAGGAGGACCGGATACCCGCTCGGGATTTTTTGAAAAATCTGATCACCGAATAAAATTCCGGCACACCAGAAAACCAGGAATAGCAGAACAATGGATAGCCCAGCAGGGGGGCCGACCAGGCCCAAAAACTAATGGACAGGCCAAGTTAATCCCGAAGGGCGGCAGCAGCATATGCATTGTCCAATATTCCACCAGTGTTTACACCATTGAACTTGGAGATGCGTCCAAGGCTTGCTACAACAACAGAATGACGAATATAAAGAGCAGAGACGGTAGACCAAGGATTCGCGCTTTTCGGCTATATCGCCATGACCGTAACAGTACCGAAAAATCCAATGCTCAAGAAACATGTTATTGGATATTTGGAAAAAAAACACTTCATTCTATGGCTTCCCTGTCCTAACTCATACTTGCCAATACGAGTTCTTGCTCTCTCGGAGCCTACATACTCCTTAGAAAATGAAACCCCGTGCAAAAACATGCAGCTGCATTGAGCAATAAACGACAAAATCCCTAACACAACGGAACCCCATGCCGCAGCCAGGCCTACGCACCAACGTCCATGGCCGCACCTGTAAAGAGAAGCCTCGGCGGTAAGGAGAACCAGGGGAAACAGAGGAGACGGCTAGGGTTCAGCCCTCCTTGCTCACAGATTCCTTCGGCGATTCATTCAACTCCTGCTTGCAATCCATAACAGCGTCAAAGGAGAATACTGAGTGTTCGCCCATTGGCCATTTCTTGTCTACTAAGCCGACCCGGTTTTTTTTAATTAAATCTCAACATAAGCATATATCGTTTCCTAAATGAAGATAACATCCAAAATAGGAAGATCTATATTTAAAATGTAAGATTTACGGCAATCTTCAATTAGGGTTTAATATAAGAAATTTTACAATAATTCTTAAATGAAACAGACAAGTTTAAAATATGAATTTGTGCATGGACTAACGTCTCCTACTAGTTTCTTAGTCTCAATTTTGAAGTGTATACAGATCCTATTTTTGGGAGTATTTTTGACGATATGTTTAGTTTGGGTTCTGATTCTCTAGTTTTTTTGGTCTCTTGAGTCTAGTGGATTCAGTCTTGATAAAGACATTTTGGATCTTGAAGTTTGGTAAAGACAATTTAAATAGTACATGTATATATTTTCTCTTTATATACTATTTTTCTCTATGGGAAAAAAGAAATTTAAAATATGAATTTATCAATGCATTAATGTTATAAGCAACTAAACTTAAAAACCAAATGTAACTTGAAAATATTCAATAATCAACTTTATATTTCAAGTAAAAAAAATAATTGAAAAGGAATTTTGAATTTTTATATATTTGATGGTTGATGGGAGATATTAGTGCTAAATCCTAGGGCTAATGAGGTCCAAAAGAATATTTCTTCTAAATGGATAATTTTATTAAGTGTTATAGAATGGAAGCAATACTTAATAACCTCCACTATAGTTTAGTTGGAAATAAAGGTCAGGACCCTACAATAAAGGGATGCTAATGAATCCACCTTCAATGAGTAAATTCAAACTATACCCTAACAATTAAAATCAATAAAGTTGATTAAATTCATAAAGGATATGTAAAGAAAGTTATCACTTAATAACTACTAAAACAACCAAGAATAAAATATGGGGCATTAACTCACATGAAACATCTCTTTCAAGTTGTAGATTTTATCTTTAAGTGGATTAAATTACTAGCCTTTCCCGTATATAATAATTGAAATAAAAATACTTGAAGCACCAAATTATGGCCAAGAGAGAAGATCTTAAACAAGAATTATCCAAAATTGCATCTATCATATATTCAACAACAATATTCTCAAATATTCCAATCAATGAAAACAAATGCTATGGGTGCCTCTTATATAGAGATGAGGCTCAGCAACTCTCTTATTACAATATTATTTTTCTTTGGATATAATCGAGGACATCATAAAAAATACTCATCCTCCAAGTAATTAATAAATACAAGGTTAAGAAACACATAAATAAGTGAAGCATTTATGCCACATGTACAAAGTTTCCTAAGAGAACATATGTCTTCACGATGAAGAATATCATTAAATTGAGATGTTAAATTTTAGATTGCAATGATAGGTAAAAGTTTCCCTAAAATAATAATGTATACTTGGAATAATAAAATTAAGGTACCTCACAATTAGGGCTTGAAGTATGAACCATAAAACACTTCTAAATCACGACTTAAAGCAAGTCTATAAATGAGTTCCTATATACGAAAAATAGTTAGATTTGATTACATTGTAAATCTGGATTTAAATATGCCATGATAAATTTCAGATTTACTTAAATAAATTAATCAATCAATTAGCCTTAAATAAAAGTTGAATGATTGAGATGCTTAAGGAAAATAAAAAAATTAGAGCTTCAACATATAAAAGTTGAAAACAATTCTAATTTGTGAGTATGGATCAAGTCTAGAATGTAAACCTCTTTATGCAAAATCAAATAGACTTAATAATATTTGAAAATCTAGTTTTTATATTGAGAAATTGATTTCTAGATTTTTTCTAAATGAAGATAACATCCAAAATGTGAAGATATATATTTAAAATGTAATATTTAGGGCAATCTTCAATTAGGATTTAATATAAGAAATTTTACAACAATTCCTAAATGAAACAGACAAGTCTAAAATATGAATTTGTTCATGGGGACTAACCTCTCCTACTAGTTTCTTAGTCGCAATTTTGAAGTGTATACAAATCCCATTTTTTGGGAGTGTTTTTGACGATATGTTTAGTTTGGGTTTTGAAGCAAGAGTTTTTTGGTTTCTTGGGTCTAGTGGATTCAGTCTTGATGAAGACATTTTGGATCTTGAAGTTTGGTAAAGACAATTCAAATAGGACATGTATATATTTTCTCTCTATAAATATATACGAATTTTCTCTGCAAAAAAAAAAAAAGAACAAAGAAAGAAAGAAAGAAAGAAGTCTAAAATATGAATTTATCAATTCATCAATGTTATAAGCAACTAGAATTAACAACCAAATGTAACTTGAAAATATTTAATAATGAACTTTAGATTTCAAGTAAACAAAATCACTGAAAAGGAAATTTGAATTTGTCTATATTTGGTGGTTGATGGGAGATATTAGTGCTAAATCCTAGGTTAGAATTATCCATAAAAGCATGAATAAAGGGGGACTAAAAGGATAGGATATGACAAGCCACAAGGATCTAATGAACCACCTATGGAAAATAAGCATAGTCACTAAACATGGCCTAATGAAATACATAAGATACATGGTCACAACTTTTGGAACATCATGATACATAACAACAATCATCATGAAGGCACAACTAATCATGATATTGGGCTTAGATACTCAAAACATGCATGAGATTAGGTAAGATGTTGAGAAAATATAATGAAACAAATGTAATCATTTGGATGTGAAACTAAGGAGTAACAGTTAACTCTAACTTGGGGAGATGCCCTCCATGTGGTGGTGCATGAGAACTCCAAATTCTACAAAAACCTATTAATCTAAAATATTCTTGCCAAATAGAGATTATATCCTAGAAGTGCATGAATATACAAGTTCATTATCCCTTTATATATAATAAGAAATTAAATTTCACATGGTTATCGATTAGAAACATTATAGTTCAAAGGAGAATTTATAGCAATGTGAAATTAACTACTACATTAAACAATAATGCAAATACATAAAGCAATAAAATTGAAATGCACATAAAGTATATTTATTGCGTAAGCTAAAGATATTATTCATTCTAATCTAATCTACAAGGATTCCCTAGGGCATCATGTATCATATTTAAAAGGAAATTTTAAAATGTTCCCATTTACAGGAAAACATAGCTTCTCATTATCCAAGTGAGCAAGATTAGAAGAATTATCACCTACACTATTTTCAATTTTGTAGGGACCTGATTGAAAACTTTCAAACTTGCCATGTTTTCTTGAATTTCCAATTCTTATATTCCACATGAGAACTAGGTTTCCCCTTCGAAAAGTCCCTAAGTATGCCTTTTTGTCAAATTTGAATTTAACCTTTTCTTGATTCTTAGTTGAGTGATCAAAATCTTTCATTTTATTTTCATCAAGTTCAATTAGTTAGTTGATTATTCCTGAAATAAATCCTTGTTAGAGGATAACTACTGCAAAATTGGTATAATGGGATATATTAGGCGTTGGGCAATGTAACTTCCATCTTGTATACTAGTTCAAATGGGATTTTCCTAGTAGATTTTTTCTTGGTTATCTTATAAGTGCACAATCCATGTTTAATCTTCCTATCCAAAATTTTCTTATTACCCCCCATTGTGTTTTTAATAATGGTCGTCAAATTTGTATTATTGGAATTTGCAAAGCCATTTTCTTGAGGCTAATAGTTAGAGTGGGATAGGAAAATGCAATAATTAAATATAAAGGTAGATAATTCCATGGAACTAAAGGATTTGGAATTTTCAATTGTAATCTCAGCTTGAACCACAAATCTAATGTTGGTTTTGTCTTCAAGGAACTCCATTAATACCTTATTAGTTTCCCTATTAGTATGTATATCCTTAACCCATCTAGTAAAATAGTCACTTCCATGAGAATCCATCAGTGATCATTTCTAGAGTTATCTTTGAACTTTCCTTTTAAGTCAAGCCTCCATTGTTGGAAGAGTGATTCGACTATTATCAACTAACAGGGTAGCTAATTTTTGCTTACCCATGAAAATTTTATAAGACTTTACAAATTTATGTAAATTAGTGAATATAATGGGCCAATTTTAACCAACGGTTAATTTTTTTTTACCGTTCTCATTACATAGTGTCCACCTCATAGCCCCTTATGAAATTCATCAATGAGTTTCATACTCTTCTATGTCTACACATATGAGGATTAATCATTTGGTATTTCTTCATGTAAAACCTTAATGATTGAAAAAAAAAATGTGAGGTATTTAATCTTAAAGCCACCTTATTATAATCTACTAATGAGATGTGAGTTTCTTAAGATAATAAATGATATCAACATACCACTCATGTTGTTAAAGGTTATCAAGCAACATGGAAATCATAAGGCAATTTTCACTTTTCATACCAAGATCAACTTTATTTCATTCAATGAGTATTTGTGTTAAGCCTTTTCCTTTTACTAATTTTGTTAGATTTATTATAGGTCATATTATTGAATCTTCACCACCCACTTACCTCTAACTCCCAAGCAATCCCACTTAGCTAATATATATTTTACCATTGAGTAGGGAACATAGGCCACTACCTTAAAACATCCAACATGTGCCATAAAATACTTTAAAGGCTTTACAAGAACATAAGATTTCTTTTCTATGATGGTGCATTTCAACTCTATATACCTAATGGATTTACTAATAAAAACTATGGCTTTCTCTTCACCTTAATCATTCTTTTGATTCAAGCCACCAATTATAGTGTCTTAAAGAGTGAATGAAATAAAATGGAACTCTTTTGAATAGTTAGGGCTCATTAGCATTGGGGACTTTCAATTTTTTCTTTGATTATTTTAAAGGCTTTCTTACCCTCATCATCCCATATAAATTCAATATCCTTCTTAAGAAATCTATATATAGCCTTAGTGATCCTGAAAAAATTAGAAATAACTATTTAATATGAAAATTATTTTATTGGAAGAATGGCTAAAGTAGCCTTTTATTTTTAGGGCAATGGATATTCTTGATGGATTATATCCCTTCAATATCAACCTTTACCTCATCCTTTGAGACTATGTGTTCAAGGAGTTTCCCTTGTGAACCATAAATATGCATTTCTTAGTGTTCAACATGATCCCATATTTGTAGCATAAACTGAACACTTGTTTAAGGTGGTTAATGTGAGAGTTTGTCAAGTAAGGTTTTTCCCATTATTTTCATTGCATCCATTATGACAATTAAAGGATTAGGGGCTATATCAATAGTGTTAATGAAATTTTTCTTAGGCTCTATCTTAATTCTAGGAAGGGCTAACATATTGGGCTTTCTTAAGAAAACCTAATTGACATCTAAACTTGTAGCCTTGTTTTTAGTATCTTTTAGATTCATTGGTTTAATTTAATTTAGAATGAAGCTAAATATTCCTTGAGAAACATTCAAATCTTATAATAATATAGTGGCTAGAGTAGGTCGATGATCATCAGGACTGTCATAAACTAGTGTATGTAATCTCAGATTAAATTCATCCATCATTTCATTTTCTCCTCTTTATATGTGCTAATGCATTTAAGAGAAAATTTCTAGCTCTTTCTCTAAATTTTTATAAAATAAATCATCTCTATAACCATGAAGAGAATTTATATTAGTATTAATTAATCCAACAAACAATTTCTATGCATATTTATTAAGTGATAAGCAAAACGTTTAAATAATATATCAAGGTGTTCCACTTATTCATTTCTAATAAAATCCATTAGAGTGTCACAATGATTACTTATACTAATATCATTGTCTCCATGAAATAAGGAATTTTTTCTAAATATTTAGGTAGGACATGGGGTTGTGTTGTGGCCAGCAACAACCCCCCTTCTTATTTAGTATTATCACTAACACTAAATAAGTAGGGACCCTTAGCAAAGATTTTAAAAATTGATTAGTGCTTGTATTTCCTTTTTTCAATAAAACTTATTATCATAAACTTAGGAGAATATTCTTTGAAAAATCTAAAAAACTTAAGTTTTATGATAGGATAGAATAAAAATCATTCTTTAAGGAATATCGTATAGCAAAAAGGTAATGAATACCTCCTTACAAGCGAATTCTAAGATTGCGAGATCGTGATGCGAAACTATGCACTAAAAGAAAATTTATCGCATCGCATGCTTCAAATGTCGTATCTTACATTGAAAAACCTCAAATCACCGATATGCGATGACACATATCGCAAATCGCATTTCACAGAAAAACACATTAATGGATGTTTGTCATATGTTATGTTCTTGCGATTTTGCGATATTGCGATCCAGCGATTTTACGATTTTGTGATTTTGCGATATTGCGATATTGCGATATTGCGAAGCAAATTGCAGATCGCCTTATCACAGATCTTTAAGGCTCATTTTACAAAAAATATTTCCATAAATCGAGACTTTTTTATGCGCTTTAATGTTAATCAATGAATTGGTTGTCAATCATTAATGAAATATGGTTTCGTTTTGATCGAAGAGCTATTTCACGTAAGGTGGTATATTTTATACATCTTCAGCATTTAAAACTTTCCCGTCACCTTTTTCCTATCATTATTCTCACTTAATTTGTAAACTGCAGGAGCGAAGAACAGAGAACTATACAAAGCAGTATTCAAGGTATTATGGGAAAGAAAGACAAAGCTCTGAGTTCTGAAGATAAAGAAATGACGCCCTTGTATACAGACACCGCCTGTAACAAAGACGCTGGTATTACTACTTGGGAGGGCATGTATAACCTACTTGAGGAAGAGAACCCCAGAGTAATGGAGGTTACAGCTATTGCAGGCTCATATGGGTCTTCTAATGAGTCCATTACAGAGCTAGCTTGTTCATTCTTGCACCGGATAGCAGCGAGACATAGAATTCTTTCATACACAGACATGGTTAAATGGGTACTGGATAGCACAGATATTACAAACAGACAGTTTAAGACTCAGGGTCAAGAAATCATTGGTTCATTTACTCCACAAGATTTGAGACTCATGTATCATTTGCCGGAGCCACAGGCAACTTATAACAAATAGTTCATGGAGAAGTTTGCCAAAGAAAATGAAAACCTACCAGAATGCACCAAGGACTGGTCAAGGAGAGACGAACCACTAAAAAAGGATAAACACGGTATGTATAGTACTGGTTCTCTCACTTCTCCATATTGCTTTGCTACTGCTATGCTCTGTAGGCTTTTTGGAAAGCCGGATATTAATAAGTTTTCATCTGAAAGGCTACCATTATTGAATGCTGATGTTAATGCTATTGTTGTGGATTGAGCTAAGATATAATCTGACAACTTAGCCACAACTATTTTGAATTATCGGTCCAAAAAAACTGTTTCTCAGAGAATTTATCCCCCTTTTTACTTATCTGCTTATGTGATGGATTCAATCTGTTATGTTTCTAAGTTTCCTTTAATGGGTTGGAAATGGACAACTCAAGATCCCCTACCCATTCATTTTTATCACAAATAACTGTGGGATTCAAATTTCATTCCCTATTTTTACAAGATTTGCCATGGAATCATGTTACCCCTGTACATAATGTTATATGATAAAGATGCTCCAAGGTTTTCTCCTGAAGCAGAAGTAGACATACTTCCTGTTGCGAGATGGTTTGGGGAAGAATTGTTTACATATGTTAGAGTATTTGGAAGTTTTGCTTCCCCTCATGTTTTACCTTTGTATGTTCCTGATAAACTCATGGCCCGAGAAATTTCTTATCAAACCTATGGAGAAGGAGGTTTGACTAAAGATTTGAAGGACAAAAAGTAGGCTATCTGGCCACAATTTTCTGTGGCCTGTGGGGCCTTTTTACTATTTGATGTTGGCCACGCATTCAAAGAAGTAAACAATATTACATGTTTACATTTGTTCAAGTTTCCAAGAAGACCATTCGACCCCTATGATATTATTAAAAATTTCACTACTGCAGTCAAGATAAGAGTGTTTTCTAAAGAAGATGATCTTTTTGATGACATGTTCCAAGACAAAGGCACACTTAAAGAGATTCTACATTCGGTCCAAATATGGTTTCCTCCAGCAGAATTTCAAGAATTCAAGATATACAGGGAAAGGAGGTTAACTACTATCCCTTTGGATAAATTACGCTTGGAACCCGTAAGGGAACCAACTCCCAGTATTAGTCTCAGTGGAAGTTCAGGTACAGACAGGTCTAAGTCTAAGTCCGGGAAAGAAACCTCTGAACACTCTAAGAAGTCTGACAATGACCATGATAAAAGTGAAGGGTCAGTAAGGGATATTGCCCAGTCAAAGGAGCTTTCACAGCAACAGGTTTCAACCTCTCCACAGTTAAATCTTCCCCATCTCATTGTACAGCAACCATCAGTCATAATTGAGTTAGATAAGGAATGGGAAACATTCAATGATTTAATTAATATTGAAAGACAGAACACACAGACACCTGTGAGTAATGTACAGACAACAAAAAATATAGTCACAGGAATAACTAGCAATGTCTCGGAAACAGAACATATTCCCATTACCCCATCCTCTGAACTCATGCTCAAAATAGAGGAAATTCCTCCTCTTGACGTATTTTATAGTCCACAACACAAGGCAGTGGTAAGAAAACAAAGGAAGAAAAGGAAATTGGAAAATGTGCTCTCTCATGATGCGGAACAATTAGATGTCTTATGGCAAGATCCTACTACTGATCCAACTGAAAATCTCACTAGATTATCTCAGATCACAGGGGAATATGCCTCTGCAGCCATTGATAAAGCATCTCAGGTACGAAAATTATTAAATGAAAAAGAAGATCAAGTACAGGTTCTGCAACAACAACTGCAACAAGCCAACGCTAACAATGAAGCACAGAAACAACTTGAAAAATTACAGCAAGACTTCCAACGAATGCAGACAGGATATTAGAATAGCTTGGCTGAAAAAGAGAAACAACTACAGGTTTTGCAAGAGATGCACAAGGATGATCCCAAGCTTACAGAATTCATCACAGAATCTATTTCCTTAAATGACCAACTACTGTAGCAACAAGAAATATTATGCCAAAGAATATTACAGTGGAACTCTTATTATGAAGAAAGTGATAAAATCACTAATCATGTCGTAGAATTACGACATGATTATGATTTAATTGATAAAAGAGTTACTGAATATTTAGCTTGGCAAGAAATAGAGGAGGAGAAAAGAGCAGATGCACCAATAATCAATGACAATCACAAAGTAATGCTCTTAATTAATAAATGGGATGCACAAATCAGGAAAGCAGAGCAAGCAGCAGAAGAAGCAGCCACAACAGCAAGCAATATTATTGATTGCATAAATGAAAATTTGCACAATCCAAATCTGATCTCAGAAACTATCCCAGGATACCTATCGAAAGCGCAGCAACTACAGATAGACTGGAGACAGAAGGCTCAAGAAAAGGCAGAATCGATTAAAAGATTAACAAAGTTAAATTGGGATTCTTACTGGGCGTATCTGGTAAAACCACACAGCCAATGCATGACTCTCAAATGTATCATCAATTCTACCGAGAGGATAGCGCTAGCTCTTGCCAATTTCGTTTTCACAGGACAGTTAAAGTCTGAAGTCGGCCAACCTACTCTTCTCAAATCAATGCTGAATACTTGCAATTTCAAAGAACAGATTCACAAGTAGTTAGTTGTTAAGTTTTAATTTTAGATTTAGTATTAGTTTTGCTTTATTTTTGCCTAAAAATAGGATGGTCATTTAAACCATATCCTACATTTTTGTAATAAATTATTTTTAGATTTAGTTAGTAGTATTTAAACCCTTCTCATCATTTAGAGAAGGGTCCTGAAATTTGTCAAAAACTTGTCCTCAGAACATGCACTTTTTCACCCTCCGAGGAGGTTTTGATGAATGAATGGAACAGGATTTATTGATATCTGCATTTAATATCTGCTACTGATGTTGCACTTTTGTACTCTTAGTGGATGTTGGACTAAGAAGAGATAAGTCATTATTGCTTGAAGCTCATGAGTAGAACTAGTTATAAATGGTACTTTTATCTCTTAACTGTTTCTGCTTTTGTGTTAAAGTGATATTTATGTTTAGTTGTTTATGTATTAATGCTTGAATGCTTGAGTTATCATTTGGCACTTTTGTACGGTGATAGCTATTTGTTTATGCTTAAGATATAAATAGCTTATTATGTGATATGTTTTTCACAACTGTTTTGTCTAACATTTTATACGAAGTGGTTTATCTTTATTGATTTCTTTTCTTATAACAATTGAATGATCTTTATTACCAATTGTTATTTGAAATCATTTTAGATTGCATAAGGAAAATATTACATCTCGGGTTAGTTTAGAATTAGATATTTCTGTTTAATTAGAATACAATTGCATGTTATAGATTAGAATTAGAATAAAATTATTTCACTTAGGAACTTTTAGAAAGGAAATATCAATTCTCAAACACACACATACACATATTGGGAAACTGGTCCCATTATCCCTAGTCGGACCCACTATACCAAACGGAAAAGGAGCTGCCAACCAAGGTCTGGACCAGGTGGGTATCCCCCTTGTTGTAGACCCGATTTTCGGGGCTTCAATAGGTTGGCAAAAAACGGTTGAGAAATCAAAATGCTTGCAACATTCAATTAACCAAGGGGTAGTCTCTATATTATCATAATCAAGAGATATTTTCTAATTCAAAAATCAACTTTTTATGTCTTGAATGGACTCAAATCCCAAGTAGTTATTGGCTTCCCTAATTCTAATCCTATTTATTCTCCGTTTATATACTTTCTTGTGTTAAGGAATAAGATGAATTAATCCTTGAGAATTTCTTCTTGTAGTATATTTCTTAGATACATTTTCTTTAGATGGAGTCATCATATGAGTGATCCAGACTTATGCAGAAACACAATAAAATACAGAAATACACATAAATGAAGAGATGCGTCATAAATAAGACTTCATTTCATTAATATCACATAACTGAAATATGCTTACAGATAGAATGGAAATAAACTAGCTAGGGCACCGATAGCTTATCTCTAAGAAGAGATGTGGCGGTTATAGGTCTTTGAACTGTGTTAAGGCTCAAAGGCCTATTTATTATTGATAAAAAATGGAAAACCCTAAGCATCCAAAAATCTAACCCTAGGAGATGAAGTGCCAAAATTATGGGCCCCATTTGGGTAAATTGGTACATCGACTTCCCGGGGACATAATTTTGGCATATGATCTTTGTTTGAAGCGCACAATAACTCGTTAGAAAGATATATCTAAGGACTACAAATTTTGAGTGAGACACATTTGTCAAACTCCTTTATTTCTCCCGATTTTCCAAAAAAAATTCGTTTAGGGCCTCAAAATAGCTCCGAAAGTTCAGGACCTGAAAAAATGCTACAATTAAGGAAACTGAAAAAATGAAAGAAACAAATGTGGGGCCCCAAGTGGAATAGGCGAGTGGCCACCAATATCCACTTGGATCATTCCCCCCCCCATTAGGAAGTAATGGTCCCCATTGTGTTGAGTTTCTCCATGAGATGAGGAAACTTCTGCTGAACTTGGTCCCTGGTGAGCCACTTGCCTTGGTGCAACAATTGGTCAGCTTTGAAAACTTGATACAGTTGGATCTTCTGTAGGCGAGTGTTTTGATTTGTGTGTCCATGATATGATCTGTGGTGGCCTGTTCTTTGCAGTCTGGGTTTAAATTTGGTGGTGTGAGTTGTTCTGCAATGTCGGAGGTGTCTAGTAGAGGTGAAAAGTAGGGTCGAAGGTAGTCCACATTGAACATTGGGTGTAGACCAGGGAATGGTGGAATACTAAGCTCAAAGGCATTGTCCCCTATAGCCTTGGTGATGGTGTATGGTCCATATTGGAGTGGGTGAAGCTTACAGTGGGGTCCAACGAGGCACTCCTTATGCAAATGTAGCCACACTTTGTCGCCCACCTAGAAGTTGTGTAGCACCCGATATTGATCATGTCGTTGCTTGTACTTGGCATTGGTTCTGTCCAATATGTCATGAACCTGTTGGAAAATGTGTTGAATGTGATCAATGAAGTTGTTCGCCTTGTCAGCTTTAGAATAGACATGAGTTGAATCGACCTGAGTAGTCGTTGTCTTGCCATTATCTCAATAAAATTGAGTTCCAACTTTATGTATTTTTTCCTGTCCTGTACCTAACTGTTCATTCTGATTCTTGACCTGATCGCCAGCATTGTCTTCTGTCCCCAAATCAATTCCTTTATGTTGTCCTGTATATTCTTCCATCTTTCATTGACTTGTTGACTTTGACAAATTCTTATGCTTATCACCTTTGTAATTTCCACCATCCACTTATCCAATAATTTAAGTAGCATCTTACCAATGTCAAAAGAAGCTTGTTTCTTGTTTGATACAAGAACATATAACTTCCCAACTACATACTGTCCATCAACTGCAAATAATTCAATTATTGAACTTGATTCAAATACCTCCATATCTATATAAAATATGATTGAATTGTTCATCCAAATTTTTAATTACAAACTCAAGATAAAATCTTGAAATTCAAACCTCCTTTGGATTAAAAACAAAATCTGTTTGTGGACTGTACTTTCACATCCTCTACAACCTTCTTTCTCTTCTGCAATGATTTGTTTAAGAGCTATGCCAACTCTCCTTCCTTCATCCTGAACTTTTGAATCAACCAGCTTCTTATTATCACCTTCTTGTTCCCATAAGGAAAACTGACTTTCTGCATTTTCAAAATTTACATATTTCTTCATGTTTGCATAAACAAACATATCTCCAAGGGAAATTTGTCCTTCATCTTGGAAAACACATTCAAAAATTAAAAATTCAAAATCAGAAAATGCATTACATTTTCCATCTATTCTACTCCATAATTTCTCTGATTTGTCATCCTTTTGATGTGCATATGACATATCAAAATTGTCATATCTTCCTCCATATTGCCTTTTCTTGAAAAATTCTGCTTTTTCTTCACTTTGTTCTAAATGATGTCTAATTCCAAAATTTTGTTCTCTGCTCTTTTCTTTAGCCTTCCTTCCTTTCACACTTCTTTTCATTCTTTCTTCTTCTCCCTTACAAATCTGTAAGTTAATAAATTGTCTTTTCCATGCCTCTTCCTTTTCAATCAAAGTTTGCCAATCTCTAATCCTCTTTGTTTCTTGACATGAAACAAAATCATATGCAACAGATTTTTCCTTCCCTAATAAAGTTCTTTTTAGAATAAAAATTACTGTCAACACCATGAATACCAGTTTCCATTGAAACCCTTTGCTGCTCACTGTAAATGCATCATTCATGAAAGCATCCTTGCCTCCATCCTCTGAGATTGCCCGTCTCTTACTAGTTTGTTGATTACATTTACCTTTATTCTTTTTGCAAGTTGTACAAGTAACACTGTCTTCAAATTTCTGTTGTGCATCAACCTCTACCAACCTATTCTTGAGTTCTTGGTTGCCTTCTTTTTCTTTTCTCTTCATAGCCTTTTCTGGACTAGCTATACCTCCTTGGAATGAATTCTTCTTATAAATCTCTATTCTACCATCTTCCATAGTACAATATTTAATAAGATCCTTTTCCATTAATGCTCCATTATGTTCTTCCAAGACAATTTCTTGTCCATTAACTATCAATACAATTCCATAATTTTTGAGTAAAAATGAAAGAGATAATCCCATTACCTCAAATGGTTGAAATGTACACATAATTTTGGTTGCTCTTGTCACAAGGCTATCTTCATACCTCTCTTCAGCTTCTTCTTTTGCAATCTGCAATTTCCTTTTATCTCTAGACTGTTTGTCCTTCCTTTTCCAGATTTCACTAGATTCATCACCTCCATCTTTCATGGTAGTTTTCAACATTTGTACATATGTAGTGTCTTTAAACACATGTTCATTCAAGAATTGTTCCATTACAATCACCTCTTCTAACATCTTCATTTCTTCATCAACCTGCATAAACATATGTTATAAAGATTGTTTATCACCTGTTTATCACCCGCATACATATAAAAATCATCAGTTTCAAAAATACTAGGCTCCACATCTCTCTGCTGATATGAACTTGTCCAACACTTTAGAAATTCATCAATGATTCCTTTCTCAGCAAAGTAATCTTCTTGCTCAGGTCTATAATAGTCATCTTCCATCTCTAACTCAATTTTTCTGAGTTCCTCTCTTAATATGATATACATTCTTCTATTTATCTGCTTTTGCAACAATTTCCATTTTATCTTCTTTATTCTCATAGTCCAACCATAACTTTGGTCCTTCATACTCTTCTCAAGCAGCACTACTATTGCATCAACACTTGCTTTCAATTCTACAATTTCTCTGTCAAATACTTCTTGACTCATTCCCTTACCTTTGCCATTTTCCTTGGCACCTTTCTTTCTTCTGTTGTGGCTTCTCTTTGAACCCTTATTATGACTATCAGTAGTCACTTTCTTCTCCATCTCTATGAGCTCCTCACTCACTATGAGCTTCATTAAGCCTCTGCAACAACAAGTCCTCCTTGCTGCCACTTACCTCACCAATCCCTTCTCTGGACTTGGTCTTTTGGTAAGCACTGGTTCTCTATTTCTGGAACCTCTTGAGCATTCTTCTGCTCTCTCTAGGCTTATATCCTCCACTCACCTTCTATTGAGAACACTTCAGTTGCTCTCCCTGTCCAATTTTTAGTTGGAATATTTAGGTTCACTGCCACTAACACAACTCTTCCCTCTCTTTACATAGCCTTCTATTGTGTGCTGCTGCTATCATTTTATTTCTTATAGAAACAATTCAAATAGAACCAACATCAAAATATGGCTCATACCTAAGAGATATTCAAATTATTGATCTCTTTGAGCTTCCACTGGCTTGGAAAATACAAATGCTGCTTTACTTTTCACTGTCTGCACTTCAATTCTTCTGTCAACCAAATTTCCCTTCTTGCTGAGTACATCCATATTCATTTTATTTCCTTACAACATTTATGTTGTAATTTATTCATTCATTTCTTTGTCATAGCTACTTGGCTGAAACTTCTGTTGCTGCTTTCATCACATACACATATCATTAAAATTCTGCAAAGCTTTTACCTGATCCTGTCTTCCTCAAGTATTTTTCACAATCTTCCTTTGTTGAATTTCTCATTGTCTGCAATATTTTAGAATTCCTTTTTGCATACAATTTCTTGTGTCTTGTGCTTCCTCTTTATTGGATCCATCAAAATGCAAATCACATACATGCTGAGAATAAAAGACAAGCTTTTCAATCAACTCCACAGAGCATTAGTCTAGCTCTGATACCACAAATGATGCAGCGAAAGCTGCAAAACCCACATCTACACATATCAAATGTGTTTCCAAATTAAACATCTCAAATAGACCTCAGATAGGGTAAAACTTCATAATTGGAAATTATTCCCATTTCATAGCATATGGTTATTAACCATAATAAAATACCCACCTTGGCATTTTTTTATTCCCGACTTTGACTTTGGTTCAAAAGCCAAATAATACAACTTTATAGGAGGAAGCATTATTCCTTGTCTTATACCCTATGGTTATAACCCATATATCAAAACGCGTTTCATGAATTGGGAATCAATATGTATAACCTTGGTAAACACCCCTTTTAAACATCATATCTTTGAACCGCACGAACATTTCAATTAGTCAAAAGTTAGAATTGGGGTAAAACCCAAAGCATCAACAGACATTAATGTTCGGACCATGTTTAACATCCCATACTTTGGTTTAAACCCCCAATATCAACATAACTATTTGTTCGGGTCCCACAACAATTTCAAACGTACCATTTTCTCTGCCGTCAGATCTACTCTTCATTAATCAGACGGTTATCCCATTACATTTCTCAATCTGACGGTGTTCGCATTCCAACCCTCAACAACTTGCGCGAACGTTTACTCCGCGATAAAAATGGTTTTGGACATCCACGTGTCGCTTCCTCCACTGTATCGCGTTCGATCCGATGATTACCGCTTGACCTCCAAAATAAGTGCGATAAGGCCTTTGGTGGTTTTCAAAACCACTTCACAGTTCCACCTAGACTATTTGTTCATGGTTCCAAAACACGTGTGGTTCCGAAACCTACTTCACTCATCCACTATTTAAAACTTGCCGACTCGCCTTTTTCACCAGACAAAACATTACATGAATCAATCCCTCTGTATATCTATACACAGGTTTTTATCAAACCTTTACTTTATGATCGTTGATGTGGTTCAACCAAATCCACAAGAAATGGGTTATCCACGGATTTTGTATACAATAGTTGGATCATTTATTATCACTTATAATCAATCAACAAGTGGCCACAATAACCCATATTCCAACCATTATCAAACACATTAATTTTCATAGATTATTCCAAATATTTCTCAGATTCACAGTAAATAAACCATAAGGTCATATAGATACATGGTATGTATAATTCCACACTGTTTCTGGTATTTTCCATAAAATATTTACAAACGAAAATACATTCTATTTGACTACTATCAAAAACCTCCTCTATGAGACCTAGCTACTAGTTTTGAACCATTAGCTCTACCTCTATCCAAACTCTCGCTTTCTCTAAACCCTAACTCTTCTCAAATCTCTCTCTCTCTGTATATTTAATGCTTCAAAAGCTCACAATTTATAAAACGAAAGGATTCATGAACCAAAGTAGTTCAAATCCAAAAATCTCTCACTGTCTCCTAAATTATCTATTTAGCTCCTCTCTTTATTCAACAGAATCCTAGATTAGATTTTTGTTTAAATATCTCAATTCCTCACTATTCTTAGGATTCCTTACTCATCCCTAAAATTTTATAACTCACGAGATATTCTCCACAAATCAATTTACAATTTAAATTTCCTCAAACTCAACTAAACTCAGGAAAATAATTAAAATGATTAAGGGAACCCAATCCCTTTAGTAAATAAGAAATAATACTCATGGGTCTTATAATTTTTGAAGAATGCCCTTGCATCAGACTCCCTATGTTGAAAAAATTCATGGACTCCTATTCATGAGTCACCCAACTACTTCTACTGTAAACTTCATCAAATTTCATCTTCCAGCTAGCTGTCTGTCTTCTTTCAATTGCAGGTGCATTTGCAGCTTTCTTTCTTTCTCCTGGATGCCAAACTCTGTATTGTGAATGTCCTTTTGCTTTGATGTCATAACCATCTCTGCTGCATAATGTTTGGATGCTGATATCCTGCATAAATAACTTCTCAAACAATATAAATTTTTGCTTCCTGGTTTGCTGCTGTCTTGCCATTATCTCAATAAAATTGAGTTCCAACTTTATGTATTTTTTCCTATCTTGTACCTGACTATTCATTCTGATTCTTGACCTGATCACCAGCATTGTCTTTTGTCCCCAAATCAATTCCTTTATGTTGTCCTGTATATTCTTCCATCTTTCATTGACTTGTTGACTTTGAAAAATTCTTATGCTTATCATCTTTGTAATTTCCACCATCCACTTATCCAATAATTTAAGTAGCATCTTACCAATCTTAAAAGAAGATTGTTTCTTGTTTGATACAAGAACATATAACTTCCCAAATACATACTGTCCATCATCTGCAAATAATTCAGTTATTGAAATTGCTTCAAATACCTCCATATCTACATAAAATATGATTGAATTGTTCATCCAAATTTTTAATTGCAAACTCAAGATAAAATCTTGAAATTCAAACCTCCTTTGGATTAAAAACAAAATCTGTTTGTGGACTGTACTTTCACATCCTCTACAAACTTCTTTCTCTTCTGCAATGATTTGTTTAAGAGCTATGCCAACTCTCCTTCCTTCATCCTGAACTTTTGAATCAACTAGCTTCTTACTATCACCTTCTTGTTCCCATAAGGAAAAATGACTTTCTGCATTTTAAAAATTTACATATTTCTTCATGTTTGCATAAACAAACATATCTCCAAGGGAAATTTGTCCTTCATCCTGGAAAACACATTCAAAAATTAATAATTCAAAATCAAAAAATGCATTACATTTTCCATATATTCTACTCAATTTCTCTGATTTGTCATCCTTTTGATGTGCATATGACATATCAAAATTGTCATATCTTCCTCCATATTGCCTTGTCTTGAAAAAGTCTTCTTTGTCTTCACTTTGCTCTAAATGCTGTCTAATTCCAAAATTCTATTCTCTGCTCTTTTCTTTAGCCTTCCTTCCTTTCACACTTCTTTTCATTCTTTCTTCTTCTCCCTTACAAATCTGTAAGTTACTAAATTTTATTTTCCATGCCTCTTCCTTTTCAATCAAATTCTGCCAATCTCTAATCCTCTTTGTTTCTTGACATGAAACAAAATCATATGCAACAGATTTTTCCTTCCCTGATAAAGTTCTTTTTAGAATAAAAATTATTGTCAACACCATGAATATCAGTTTCCATTGAAACCCTTTGCTGCTCACTGTAAATGCATCATTCATGAAAGCATCCTTGCCTCCATCCTCTGAGATTGCCTGCCTCTTACCAGTTTGTTGATTACATTTACCTTTATTCTTTTTGCAAGTTGTACAAGTAACACTGTCTTCAAATTTTTGTTGTGCATCAACCTCTGCCAACCTATTCTTGAGTTCTTAGCTGCCTTCTTTTTCTTTTCCCTTCATAGCATTTTCTGGACTAGCTATACCTCCTTGGAATGAATTCTTCTTATAAATCTTTGTTCTACCATCTTCCATAGTACAATCTTTAATAAGATCCTTTTCCATTAATGCTCCATTATGTTCTTCCAAGACAATTTCTTGTCCATTAACTATCAATACAAGTCCATAATTTTTGAGTAAAAATGAAAGAGATAATCCCATTACCTCAAATGGTTGCACTGTACACATACTTTTGGTTGTTCCTGTCACAAGGCTATCTTCATACCTCTCTTCGGCTTCTTCTTTTGCAATCTGCAATTTCCTTTTATCTCCAGACTATTTTTCCTTCCTTTGCTAGATTTCACTAGATTCATCACCTCCATCTTTCATGGTAGTTTTCAAAATTTGTACATCTGTATTGTCTTTAAAAACATGTTCATTCAAGAATTGTTCCATTACAGTCACCTCTTCTAACATCTTCATTTCTTCAGCAACCTGCATAAACATATCTTGTAAAGATTGTTCATCACTAGCATACATACAAAAATAATCAGTTTCAAAAATACTAGGCTCCACATCTCTCTGCTGATTTGAACTTGTCCAACAGTTCAGAAATTCATCAATGATTCCTTTCTCAGCAAAGTAATCTTCTTGCTCAGGTCTATAATAATCATCTTCCATCTCTAACTCAACTGTTCTAAGTTCCTCTCTTAATCTAATATACATTCTTCTGTTTATCTTCTTTTGCAACAGTTTCCATTTTATCTTCTTTATTCTCATAGTCCAACCATAACTTTGGTCCTTCATACTCTTCTCAAGTAGCACTACTATTGCATCAACACTTGCTTTCAATTCTGCAATCTCTTTGTCAAATACTTCTTGACTCATTCCCTTACCTTTGCCATTTTCCTTTGCAACTTTCTTTCTTCTGTTGTGGCTTCTCTCTGAACCCCTATTATGACCATCAGTAGTCACTTTCTTCTCCATCTCTATGAGCTCCTCACTCACTATGAGCTGCATTAATCCTATGCAACAACAAGTCCTCCTTACTGCCACTTACCTCACCAATCCCTTCTCTGGACTTGGTCTTTTGGTAAGCACTGGTTCTCTATTTCTGGAACCTCTTGAGCATTCTTCTACTCTCTCTAGGCTTATATCCTCCACTCAACTTCTCTTGAGAACACTTCAGTTGTTCTCCCTGTCCAACTTTTAGTTGGAATATTTAGGTTCACTGCCACTAACACAAATCTTCTCTCTATTTACACGTCCTTCTACTGTGTGTTGCTGCTACCATTTTATTTCTTATAGAAACAATTCAAATGGAACCAACATCAAAATATGGCTCATACCTAAGAGATATTCAAATTATTGATCTCTTTGAGCTTCCATTGGCTTGGACAATACACATGCTGCTTTACTTTTCACTGTCTTCACTTCAATTCTTCTGTCAACTAAATTTCCCTTCTTGCTGAGTACATCCATATTCATTTTATTTCCTTACAACATTTCTGTTGTAATTTCTTCATTCATTTCTTTGTCACAGCTACTTGGCTGAAAATTATGTTGTTGTTTTCACCACATACACATATCATTAAAATTCTGCAAAGCTTTTACCTGATCCTATCTTCCTCAAGTATTTTTCACAATCTGCCTTTGCTAAAGTTTTCATTGTCTGTAATATTTCAGAATTCCTTTTTGCATACAATCTCTTGTGTCCTGTGCTTCCTCTTTATTGGATCCATCAAAATGAAAATCATATACATGCTGAGAATAAAAGACAATCTTTTCAATCAACTCCATAGAGCATTAGTTTAGCTCTGATACCACAAATGATGCAGCCAAAGCTGCAAAACCCACATCTACTGTTGATTAGCAGTTGTCATTGATGTCAACCCAAGCAGCACCAGGGGCTAACCCAATATTGCATGGGAATTTTGACCTACCAAATTAATATATTCTGGTTCAATAATGATTTTGATGTTTTCTACTTGTCGATATGTTTCCGTTGATATATGGCATGCCATGTAATTCTTCACGGTTTGAGAGATATTCATGTTTGAAGTTTGTACCCCTAGTTAGTGGGCTAAAACCCCATGGGGTTGGGGCATGGGTCATTAAAAAGTCTTAATTATATTTTTTAAGCTCCTAAAATCCCTCCCACATTCACTTGTTGAAGCCCCTCTCAAATTAATCATTTATATAAATAGTGATTTTCATTTCCTCCTTAGGCAAGGGATTTCACCATCTGAAACAGGTCATCATGGCATTTGCGCTCTAAATTTTTTTCTACGAAGGTTAAGAAGCTGAAATTTTTATGAGGTGAATAAAAACTCTTGTGGAAGTTGCTGAAAAAATTTCAGATCACGATGCGCAATATTTTTGGAGATATGATCTGTGGAAGTCAGGGTTTTTGCAGGCTCTTGAAATTCATCTCAAAGAAGTGACCTTGGTAAAATCACCATAACCCTCTCTCTGAGTATCGGATTGGAATTCCATAAAAAGTGGCAGATAGTGCACAATATGTAATTTTTTCTCTATCAATTTCAGAGCCAAATGAAGAAACAGTGATACGTGGCTTGCCGTACAAGTGCACTCTTCTGAAACAATCCATAATTAGGGCATTGTGAGAGATTGGGTATAACTCTCTCTTGAAGAATAAAAATTGGGTCAGACCTGTGGAATTGGAAAGATGACTTAGAGGACTACTATAGGACCAAAAATCAGATATTGGAGATCTGAAATAACAGAGATACACCAGATTCAATATCGAGCTCCTAGAAGGCAAGAAAAAGCTAGATCATGTGTTGTCAAGGGTTGCAAAGGACCAGACTTTATACGGAAGCAAAGCAAAGCAAGGTGCAGCAGAGGGTAGCATGACAAGATCAGCAACCAAGGTGCATAACAGCAACAAGAAGTTCATCATATGAAGTCTTCAAGTGGGAAACACTGCATACAATCATTGTAAAGGTATCATTGTAATTAGTCATTGTAAATACATTATTGTAAAAATTGTGCTAGTGTCTATTTGCCAAGGGTTGAAGAGGCAGTGTTGGGAGGTCTAGGATCATCATTAGGTGGTTGTGTCAAAGTTTGGTTTATGGTCTAGTATATCTTCTTATTCTGCATCATTCTATATCATTGTAAAGTGGACCATTTTCCCTGGTACGGGAGTCCATTCTTATTTTATTCTTCTATAGGGTGGTAGGGTGAGTTGTAGCTCATTAGCTGTTGGGGCATCCATTCAGTTGACTACTGAAGAATCTCAGGTGTTGGAGCATCCATCCAGTGGGAGCTGGAGAAGAATGCTTTTCTAGATTCTAGGAAGTTGGAGCTTTATTTTCAATTGGAGTTGAATATTAAAGAATTATTAGAAAAGCATTAGGTGGTTTTTGACCCGGAGTGGGTTTCCACCTTAAAAACTGTGTGCATTTGTGTTCATCTTGTTTGCTGCTATCATTGTACAAACACTGATAATAATTGAAGATTAACTAATTCTCTAATTGAAAGGAATACTGATTCACCCACCCCCCTCTCAATATTTCCAACATCTACACATATCAAATGTGTTTCCAGATTAAACATCTTAAATAGACCTCAGATAGGGTAAAACCTCATAATTGGAAATTATTCCCATTTCATAGCATATGGTTATTAACCATAATAAAATACCCACCTTGACATTTTTTATTCCCGACTTTGAATTTGGTTCAAAAGCCAAATAATACAACTTTATAGGTAGAAGCATTATTCCTTGTCTTATACCCTATGGTTATAACCCATATATCAAAACCCGTTTCATGAATTGGGAATCAATATATATAACCTTGGTAAACACCCCTTTTAAAAATCATATCTTCGAACCACACAAAAATTTCAATTTTTCAAAAGTTAGACTTTGGGTAAAACCCAAAGCATCAACATAAATTAATGTTCGGACCATGTTTAACATCCCATACTTTGGTTTAAACCCCCAATATCAACATAACTATTTGTTCGGGTCCCACAACAATTCCAAACGTACCTTTTTCTCTGCCATCAAATCTACTCTTCATTAATCGAACGGTTATCGCATTACATTTCTCAATCCGATGGTGTTCGCATTCCAACCCTCAACAACTTGCGCGAACGTTTACCGCGCGATAAAAATGGTTTTGGACATCCACGTGTTGCTTCCTCCACTATATCGCGTTTGATCCGATGATTACCACTTGACCTCCAAAAGCGGTGCGATAAGGCCTTTGGTGGTTTTCAAAACCACTTCACAGTTCCACCTTGACTATTTGTTCATGGTTCCAAAACGCTTGTGGTTCTGAAACCTACTTCACTCATCCACTGTTTAAAACTTGCCGACTCACCTTTTTCACCAGACAAAACATTACATGAATCAATCCCTCTGTATATCTATACACAGGTTTTTATCAAACCTTTACTTTATGATCGTTGATGTGGTTCAACCAAATCCACAAGAAATGGGTTATCCGTGGATTTTGTATACAATAGTTGGATCATCTATTATCACTTATAATCAATCAAAAAGCGGCCACAATAACCCATATTCCAACCATTATCAAAAACAATAATTTGCACAGATTATTCCAAATATTTCTCAAATTCACAGTAAATAAACCATAAGGTCATACAGATACACGGTATGTATAATTCCACACTGTTTCTGGTATTTTCCATAAAATATTTACAAAATAAAATACATTCTATTTGACTACTATCAAAAACCTCCTCCATGAGACCTAGCTACTAGTTTTGAACCATTAGCTCTACCTCTATCCAAACTCTCGCTTTCTCTAAACCCTAACTCTTCTCAAATCTCTCTCTCTCTGTCTCTTTAATGCTTCAAAAGCTCACAATTTATAAAACGAAAGGATTCATGAACCAAAGCAGTTCAAATCCAAAATTATCTCACTATCTCCTAAATTATCTATTCAGCTCCTCTCTTTATTCAACAGAATCCTAGATTATATTTTTGTTTAAATCCCTCAATTTCTCACTATTCTTAGGATTCCTTACTCATCCCTAAGATTTTACAACTCACAAGATATTCTCCATAAATCAATTTACAATTTAAATTTCCTCAAACTCAACTAAACTTAGGAAAATAATTAAAATGATTAAGGGAACCCACTCCCTTTAGTAAATAAGAAATAAGACTCATGGGTCTTATAAGTTTTGAAGAATGCCCCTGCATTAGATAGGCAGCGGAGTATAGAGGCCTTGATTCTTGATGGTCGGTTTGGAAATGGTGCAGGCTGTGTAGGATCTGATGTACTTCCTGACATCGAGTCGAAGGTTCGGCCAATAGAAATACTTCTACAATACTGCCACTGTTTTCTTGACCTCAAAATTCCCAGCGACTCAATTGCAGTGCGCTTCCCAAATCATCTTGGCACACTCGCTTGAAGGAACACAAAGGTGTCCCAGGTGACATAGAAATGCATCTTGGAGGTGAAAATTTAGAACTTTCTTACCCTCCAAGAGCGTCTTGTATGTGTGGCCAAATTCTGGATAGCTCTTGTAGAGAAGTGGCCAATCAGAAGTCTCGTGCCCACAAGAGTTGAGCACGGTGGTTAGCACCACGATTGGTGGTAAGCTGAGGCAGTTTGCAGTGTTATTAGTACTTCCATTCTTTTACTTTCTGTTTAAATGAAACTGTTTCATATATGTGGACCTGTTGACGGGAAAATATGTCCGGCCAACAGTAGGGGATCTCCTCGGTAGAAAGTCCCAATTAGACCTTGAACCGTTTGGAGTAGGGATCCCGTCTGGGGTGTGGGTCCGGCTACTGCATAAGACGCCTTCCCTTCGGTCTCAAAAGAACCTGATTGAACCTGTGGACACACACTTATTCACATGATACAGAATACATGATTGATGCATTAAACACGAATAAAACACTATGCGTAGCAAGGCAATAAATAAAACATATACGCCTAAGGAGGTGTCGTTAGCAACACATCTTTGGGGTACTGCTTGTAAGGTAATCTGACCACGAAAGAAATAGTTCTTTATGGCGAGATGTCCCTTTATTTTCTGAAAGATAAAACGAAATGCTAACAAAATAGTTCATTAACATTCATTAATAGAACAGATGATAAATTGAACATCATTGATACACCACAGGTAGCCATGACGCATAAATGATGACATAAAGAGTACAGCTTCATTAATCATAGGATGTTCTGAAACTGTACGAGGAATACACACAGTGTTCGCACAGAAAAACTCATCATAACCATAGGGTGTTTTAACAAGTATCTGTATTCATATGTACAAGAGTATAATCTTTCAATACAATGCCATGTATCTCTTGAGTTTCCAAAAGTAAAAAGCCCTTTACACTTTCCCCGTAGGGAGTTTTATAGCACAAAACTTGCCCTTTGGGCTTCCCGACTTTTCGCCTGCCTGCATGTTGAGTTGCCTTGCGACCTGGAAGAGGTTGCGACCTGCGACCTGTATGGTGTGTGCGACTTGCGACCTGGATAGGCAATGCGACCTGCGACTTGTCCGGGTGGTGCGACCTGCGACTTGCCTCTAACTGTTGCTAATGACTTGCTGCTACCGGGCTACGGAGATGGACGCGCAATGGTGAGGTCAGGGGCGTCAATCTGCTGCTCTTTGAGGAAACCTTTCCATGTATGGTACTCTGCCGCTATGGGGGAAACAAGAGGGACCTCCTCTTTCAACCGATGCATGCATTCCAAAGCATTTGGAACTAGAGTTTCCCTTTTTTGTGAGATCTGGTTGGAAAGAGAGGCAAGTTTGGTATAAACCCAAACTGGAGTGGTAAGAAATTGATCCAGATGTTCTTGAGATGCTGCGGGCTCGGGGGCGGCAGCAGCTTGCTTGATAGGCTGCAGAAATGACTGGATTTCTTGATCCACTTGTTCCCAGGCTTTCTCTTCGTCCAATGCCCCAAGCGAAGGAATGTGGTGAAGAGTGTGCATCGAGTCGATGCCACTGATCAGGTGGTTGTATGAAGACATTACTTTGTCCAAGTCCTTGGATAGTTTGTCCTTAGACTGTATTGCCATACGGAGCTGGACCTTAGCATCCTGTGTATGAATCCAATCCCTCTTGGGCAAATTCTCAGGTGCCCGAGGGTATTGCACTGTCCAGTCCATCATTCTGTCTAAGGCCTGTGAGGCCTCCTTGAGCTGCTCGTGCTCTTACCAATGGGGCGACTGTTTGTTTGATGGTGAAAATTTCTCCATACACCTGCCTCATGGTTGCTTCTAACACATCACACTCTTTTATAATGGCTAGTGGGACTTCATTGACTGGGGGAGTCTGGTTTCGGAGTTGTTGAACTTCTGCTTTCAACTTTGTTTTCTCCTGTTCTGCCCTTTTCTCCCACTGCTCGGCTGCTTATAGTCTATTTTGCAGGGAGACTATTTCTCTACTCATTCTGGTTACATTTTCTTCCGTAGCTGCGGCGAAAGCCGTGCCTGCCGATGCTATCATCACGGGATTAGTCCTGGTATCAAGGACTATGTCTTTGCCTGTTGCAACTGTGGATGTGGCGGAGGGACTTTGCGCCAGAGACCTTCTTTTCTCTTGCCGGATTTTGAAAGAGAATTGATCGAATGTGAGTCTGGTGAGGTCGAATACCTCCTCTTCCTGCCCCTGGGGGGAACTAGCATCAGAGAGCTTGGTACTTCCTGGAGGTATCTCGAGGGGAGTCACCTCGATGTCTTCTATAATTTCATCCTCTTTTTCTTCTCTATTCTTTTCTTCCTCTTCCTTTCACCGGCGTTCAGTTTCTGCTGCTGCTTCTATTTCGACCTTCCTCTTCTGCTCAGCTGCAGCAGCCTGTTCTGCCTTCTTTTGGCGTTCAGCTTCTGCTCTGTCCAGCTTTGACTTGAGTGCCCGTTCTGCTGCAGCCTGTGCCTCCTTTTCCTCCTTTTCTTTCCTGGCCTCCTCGGCCTGCTTCTTCTTCTGCGTTGCCTTCTAATTCTTCTTGCGTTCTTCCTCGTCCTCCTTTATCTTCTTTTCTCTTTCTTGCTGGGCTTTTGCCTCTGCTTCTTTCTGTTGGATAGATGTAATAAGCCCTGTGCTGGTCCGAGAATTTTTGGGTAGAGAGGAAGAGGCACCTCCCAAACGAAGACTCCTGTCTTCCAGGCTCTGATCATCCGGATCCTCTTGGCCAAAGTCTGCCTCCGGAGAAAATTGTCTCTCGGCGTTGTACCAGTTCCTTCTTTCGTCTTCTCCTGAGCGCTCTATATGCTGGTAGTTCCACTTGAATTTAGCTTTCTTGCAGTGTTCAGGAACTATTCTCTCTGGGTCGTATGTTTAGTGCTCTAGTGCTTCAAGGTGATATATTTTCATCTCTTCTCCCTCCGCTGCTACCTCTTTGAAATATTTAACTGTGCATGCGCCGATGGTGAGGGGTAGCGTGGGCCACAGCTTCTTTTTACCTTTAGACAGGACATTGGAGAAGCCCTGGGACATTTGAAAGCATACCTCCTGAAGGAGCATTTTGTCTGTGACAAAGCGAGGCATAGCATGTGGTGCCCTGAAAGATCCAAAGACTCGGATGAAAGTATATCCGGCGAAAGGGAACCAATGTGCCACTTGGCCTAGAGTCTCTCTGGCCCACCAAGACATGCAAGGGGCGTCTTGGCCAAATATTCTTCTATATAGAGCGGGGATAAATACTTGGGAGATTTTCTCTATATCATGTTTATACCTGGACTCCCAAAACACCTTGATTTGCAGATGAATTGCACGGGTCTGCGCGGAATCCCAGTTGTGTGCCCATCCCTCAAAGTGTAACCTCGCGCAGACAACATCCAGTAGGTAAGAGGCCATGTAGAATTTGGCAGGCATTCCATCATCTGGGGCCAATGCCGAGGACAAGTTTGTCTGCATTGAAGTCATCAATATGCCAGCCCAGTTGAAATGGGTGCCATGCGCCGTAACATATTCCATGATCGTAGCCCAAGTGCCGTTGAAGGTGGAGCAATCAGGGCGCTCGTACAGTCTGCAAAGCATGGCGGCTACTAATTTATAAACCTTTCTCAGGCTAGCCACCGGATATTCTTGGTATTTCTTGACTTTAAATTTCTCGGGCTCCTCCCACCATTGTCTAATAGTGTCAACTACAGGGACTGCGTGAGCAAGAACCCATTCTTGTGTGAAGTACTCTTCTGGGCGAGGCAACGAGTAATAGAGGTGGGAGTCCGTGCCTATGAGCGTTGCGAAAGCCTTGCCTTCGCTGTCTCGGATCACGAACTTCTTGGGGTCCGTTCTCTGTATGATCCAGTCTATAACCTCTGGGCATGGAAATATGGCCGGATGTGCCCCTGCGAGATGCAGTTTGGACCTTTTGACTCTTAAGTATATTTCCCGGTCTGGGAGATCTTCTGGGAATTCCTCTTCCGGTATGGCGAACTCATGATACACTTGGTACCATCGCATGTTGTCCTCTTTTGCAAATGTACATAGTGTATCCCTGTATATCGGGGGTGGGGATAGCATATTCAGCTCCTCAACTTCTTACACCACTTGCTTGTCCTTCTTCCGGGACACTGGGGGTGCCATGTCGCTAGAATCTGAGAGAACAGGTATACACTCCACGTCTCCTTCAAGTTCACCTGTAAAATTCATAAAGGAATCCCAAGATAAGAACGACATGATGATATAAAGCCAATTACAGTTTATCAATGAATTTTAGCTGAGACACATGTAAAATTGGGTGACTGGTTTACTGGGTCGCAGGGTCGCAGATTGCAAGAAGAAACCCAGATGCGACCTTGCGACCTTGCGACTTGGTGACTTGGCCTTATGGATTCTTCACTTGGTTTCTTTCTAGCTTCAAGGGGCTCCAAAAATTTGAAATGGAGGATTTTTTTTTGGAGGGTATTGTAGGGGCTACAACAAATGGCGATTCACTGGACGAACCCAGAGTCTGTGCCAATGGTTAGTCTTGGTGGGGGGAGGGAGGGGTCTCCGCTGACTGTTTTCTTTTACCTTGCAGTTGACATTTCCTAGCCTTTTGGCACCTTGCTGGGTTGTTCAACCTGCTGGCCTGTTCGGGTGCTGTTTAACCAAATTCATTCCTTCAGGTCTCCGAACTGGAAGGGTTGGAGAACTCCAGGCGGCTACAGGGTCCGGTATGATTATTTTGTCCTCATCGTGTTGCTCCGCTGCCAGTGAACCTCTCGGTCCTGGCGGAGTCACTTCCTAGGAATCGTGAACGTTGCTCCGCTGCCAGCGAGCCTGGTCAGTACCCCGGCGGAGTCGTTACATCACCTCTCTGCGCAGGAAGCCTTTCTCAATCCTTTACCCTTTATTAGTGTGCTATTGCACTTATTTTGAATGTGCCTGAGGCACTTATTTAGATGTGCTCGTGGCACTTATTTCAGATGGAAATTTAGCCTGGGCGGATGAGGGATCCCGACTTCTTTTGCTTGCAGAGAGGTTGTTCTTGGTCTGGTATGAGGACTTTGGTTCTTCCCAGATCCCTGTCGTAGTATAGAGTACCTCTTTTCCCTTCCGATCTGGTTACCATTACATCGTATTTTCTTTGCAGACACCCTCTCAGACTGGCAAGGTGGGCTTCCCGCTTAATGACTTGAGCTAGGTCATATGCTACCTCCAGGTGCAGAGAACAAGCAAGCTTTTTCCCCCTTGGATTTTATCGGAAAAGGCCTTCCATCAGCATAGAACCTGTTGCAGTGTGCCAGTTGCGTGGCTCTAACAGATCCTTCCTTAAAATTTTATTTTATTTTATTTTATTTTATTTCATTTTTTTTTTTATTTTTTTTTTTTAAGAAAGGCGAGAAAAGAAACTATGGTACAAGGATAAGATAGCCCTCTAAGGGCTGCTAAGTGAAATAGTGTTTGAGGTCATGCCCGTTTACCGGGAGGACCTCGACTCGTCCCTCAAGGTTTTGCAATCTAAATGTGTGGGATCCTAACTTCTCCTTAATTTGGAAAGGGCCTGTCCATAGTGCTTGGAACTTGGAATGCTTCCCCTTTTCCTCATGAGCTTTGTCCCACTTAAGGACCAGGTCTCCTACCTCAAAATTTTTATTCCCTGCGGATTTTCTATCAAACCATCTCTTGATTCGGCTTTGGTGGATGGCCAAATTTTCCCGGGTTTTTTGCCTTTCTTCCTCCAACTTCAGCAGGGTGTCGATTCGAGTCTGCAAGGTAGGGCATGGGGTACCATGACATTCTTGGGACAGCTGAAGGGCAGGGAGAGATAGATGAGGAGGAAGAACAACTTCTTTTCCATACACGAGAAAATATGGAGAGGTGCCTAGGGAGGACTTGGGAGTGATACGGTCAGCCCAAAGTGCATTGTGAAGGGCATTGTGCCAGTTGCGCTGGTGGGACAACAGGGTCTTCTTAATGATACGGATAAGATTCTTATTAGTTGACTCAGCTAATCCATTTCCCTGGGGATAGTAATTTGCAGAATGTTTCAGAACAATACTATTTTCCAGCGCAAAATCATATAATTTAAAAGATGAGAAGTAAGTCGCATTATCGAAAACCAAGGAAGTTGGAATGCCAAACTTGGTGATGATGGAATGCGTGAGGAATTCTATTACCTCCTGATCATTGATTCGGTGTAAAGGTGTTGCTTTGACCCCCCTGGTGAAATAATCAGTAGCTATAAGGATATACCGGTGTTGTTTGGAAGAGTGAGGTGTGATTTCACCAATTACATCCAAACCCCACTATTGGAAAGGCTCCTCCACTGCTACTGAGAGTAAGGGGGTGGCTGGCCGTGCTTCTCGGTTTGCAAACTTCTGGCACTGGATGCATTTCCGAACATATGCATGCGCATCTCTGAAAAGAGTAGGCCAATAGTATCCTGCGTGCATTATCTTATGGGTGGTAGTATCTCCGGCAAAATGACCTCCAGCTGGTCCGTCATGCAGCTCGGTCAAGATTTTCTACGCTTTGTCATGTTCCAAGCAGTGTAATAGGACCCCATCGTAATGTTTCTTGAACAATTTCCCTCGGATCAGTTGGTGAGATGCAGCTTTGAGTCTTATCGCGCGTTTCTGTCGGGCAGTTAGAGCAGGGTCCAGGGTGCCTTGGGCTAAATATCTTGAAATGTCGGAATACCAAGAAGGGCTATTTTGCTAAGGCACATGGTCGCTCTGGTACATGTCGATTTCTTGTTCCCAACATTCTTCTTCAATTCCATGGGAACTTGCAGCTTCCGCGGCCATTTGGCATAAGCCCTGTCCTTTAACGGTGTGTGCCGGTTTAAATTATAAATCGTATTCTTGCAAGCACGCCACCCAGTTGCCTCGCCTCTCGCCTAGCTCCTGCTGCACAAAAAGTGAGCGGATAGCTGGGTGTGGAACAAAAACCGTGACATGATTTTTCAAGAAGTAGGGCCTAAAATGTTTGACCGCTTTGTAAACCGCATAGGCTTGCTTTTCGATTTCTGGGTAGTTCAACTTAGCTCCTTGTAAACCGGTGCTCATGAAAGAAATTGGCCGTTCATCGTTGTTGCCATCTTTCTGCGTAAGGACAGCCGCAAGTGAGGAATCTGAAGCAAAAGTATACAGGATAAAGCCTTTTCCAAAATCTGGACTTTGGAGAGAAGGAGCTTCAGCTATAGCCTGTTTGATTTTGTCGAAGGCCTCCCTTTCCGGCAGATTCCATTGGAACATAGCATTCTTTTTTATCATTCCTTGCAGCGGCCTGACTATCTGGGCGAAATCCGAGATGAATTTACGGACAAAATTGATTTTCCCCAAGAAAGATTGCATTGCTTTCTTGCTACCCGGGGGAGGAATCTGAGCAATGTCTTTCGCCCGTTCTGGATCAACTACAATGCCTTGCTTGGTTATAATGTGGCCTAACAGGTTTCCTTCTGCCACAACGAAAACACTCTTTTTAGGGTTGAGCGAAATCCCGTACCTTCTACACCTCTCGAAGATTTGCTTGAGGTGGCGTAAATGATCGCCCCTGCATTTTGAAAACACAGTGACGTTGTCCAAATAGACCACCACGCTCTGCCCTATCAAACCACGGAAGGCTATATCCATGGCTCGTTGGAAAGTTTCCCCCGCATTGATCAATCCAAAGGGCATGCGCCTGAAAGCAAAGGTTCCCCATTTGGTCCGGAAGGTGGTTTTCAATCTGTCCGGTTCAGCTACCAGCACCTGGTTATAACCAGAGAAACCATCCAATAGGGAGAACATTTCAGATCCAGACACAGCTTGCAATATCTGTTCCATGGGTGGCACCGGGTAGTTGTCTTTGTTTGAGGCCCGATTCAGATTACGGAAATCTACGCACAAGCGGATCTCGCCAGACTTCTTTCGTACCGGTACCAAATTTGACACCCACGTGGAGTGACGAACTTTGAAAATAATGCGTGCATCCAAGAGCTTCTTAAGTTCTTTCAGAATCATTGGCTCCAAATCCGGATGCACTTTTCTGAGTTTCTGTTGGAAGGGCTTAACGCCTTCATTCACGGGTATCACGTGCTGAATGATCCGAGTATCGTATGTATGTAAATCGTCATATGTCCAAGCGAATACGTCTCGATACTTCCGGAATAATTGGGTGAAGGCCCGTGTCTCCTCATCACTACAGTCTTTGCCGAGGTTAACGAACTTTGGGTTCTCATCTGATCCCAAGTTCACTTGCCGATGTGCCAATATGGAACTTTGCACTTTGGTGTTTGGGGGGCCGCGGAATTGGATTTGCAGATCAAAGAGCTTTTCTAATGACACCACCCCCTTGGGCATGGGGTTCTCTTTGCGTTCATCACGCTCTTTCTGCAAATCATGATCATGCTCCGCCTCGTCTATCGCAGCGTCCTTGAATACTTCAGCATTGAGCATAAAGTCCAAGATCTGTTGATCATCGTTAAAAACACGTAGATTAGTAATGTTATCTAGCACAGAGGGTCTATATATAACTTCAATAGAAAAATCATCCCTCAAAGGGGTAAATCTAGCAGTAGCGTTAGCCAGAGTATCAGCTGCTGCATTGTGCATTCTAAGAACAGATTTAATTCCAAATGCATCAAAAGCAGAAATCAATCGCCATACCTCTTGTTGATACGTCTTTAAATGTGGAGACAAACAGTGAATAGTGTTGCGTACCTGCCGAGTGATAATTTCGGAGTCTCCAATGACTTGTAGGCATTTTACCTTCAAATCCAGCGCCTTCTTAAGTCCGAGGATTAAAGCCTCATATTCAGCAGTGTTGTTGGTGCACTGGAACTCTAGCCGACATGAGATTAAGAATTTGTTCTTCTGAGGGTCAAGCAAGATGCAGCCCGCACCAGCTCCGTCATGAGTCTTGGAACCGTCATAGTACAAGCTCGACATGTCATTTTTCGGCTCCTTCGGGGTAGTAGGCCACGGAGGGATTTCGGCTTGGTGTGCGACAGGGGTGGATAGCTCCTCCGCGACAAGTGCTAGTTCAGATTGGACCTCGGGGCCTACTGAAGACTGAGGGGATTGGTAACATCCGAATATGGCTTCCAGAAAACACATGCCAAGCTCCTCCTGGGCAAAGCTGATGGGTTCATTAGTGGCATCCAAATCAGTTACGGTGTACTTCATATATGGTTCACTTTCGACCCTGATTTGGTTATTCCGCCCCTTGTAAGGAAGCCACAAGTGGGACCAGTTGGTGGCGAAATAGCCTTGCAACTTGCTGGACCAGTCTCTGCTAAGCAATAGACCGTATGCTTCAAGGATGTCAACAACCACAATATCAATGCACTGATGGACCCTAGAGTCTAACGACAGGCGGATGATTACATTATTCAACTCTCCTACGGCTGGCACCTACGATCTGTCGAGTTGTATGATCTTTGCGTCAGTTTTCTCCGGGCGAATGTTCAACTTCTTACAGACAGATAGAGGCATGACGTTTGTAGAGGCACCGGAGTCGACTAAACAGTTGTGAACGTTGAAGTTGAAAATCTTGAAGGACAAAAGGAAAGGAGGAGTGGATCCCCTTGAGTTCGTATTGACGGCGTTTACTATGGACTGAACATATGGACCGGCTTGCGCAGACGTGTTGCTCACAGTTTTCGTAGCTGAAGTATTGGCGAAAGCTTTTAGAATGAGCTCTCTTTGGTTGGTAATGCGGGCAAGCTCATAGAGAGAAATATTTGCTCTTGTTTTTTTCATATCCTCAACAATGTTATAGCTAGAATCCGGTTGAGGGCTGGGTTCGTTAGTGGTTTTTGGGGATTCTGCCGGGAGCTTGCCCTTTTGACTTGCTCGGGTAATGTTATTTGCGGGCTTCTCCGGGGCAGATTGTTTTCCGTTCCCTGGGGGCAGAATTTTTCTTAGGAAAGCCCTTTTCTTGTCTTCATAAGATTGCTCGGGAACATGTCCTTTGCTCCTTAGACTATAATTCCGTACGGGCTGGTCTTTGGGATTGTCTGCCATGTTGATATCAATGGAGGTAAGGCTGTCCCCCCCTCAGATTATGTCAAAAGCTAGGATAGAGGACCCTGGTTCTTCGTTCGGGAGTGGATCTTCATCGTGATCGGAAACATCATCCTCCGTCACATCCCCTGGGGTTTGGTCATCTAAAAGCTCATTAACTACTGTTGTCATGCTGCCAATCCATTGAGGGCACATTTTTTCATAGTGGGCAGCTTGGTGGAAAGAACATAAGTTATCTTTCCCTATTTCTTCCACATTGAGAGCAATATTCGGGTTAGACGGAGGTCTGTTGGTGTTGGTATTTCTCTTTCTGAAAAAGGGTTTTGGTGGTTTAGTGCTAGTCGTGGGTTCTATGCCCTTTCTCCTTAGGTCAGAGACTTAATTCGTTAAGAGCTTGAGGGTTTTTGCCATGCTTTCGAAATCAAACGCATCTTTATCCCTATCCGTGGTCTTAGGAGTGGAGGACTGACCCTTTTTTGTGATTGGCTTGTGATCATCTCTCCCTTCGTGATCGATGGCTCCTATTGAAAGCATGTCTTTCTCCACAGCGAGAGCAGCCTCATAATTAGCCGTAACGGTAGCGCGGGCTTCACGTTTGACGAAAACGACGATGTCCCTAGGGAGAGCCTTGGTATAGTAGTCAATGGTGATTGAGTCATCCAACACCAGGTTTGGGGGAAATTTCTGCAGTATGGTAGCAAAGCGCTGGTTGAAGTCCTTAACCTTCTCCTTTTTATGACACTTGATGGTGCTCAATTCCATGAGGAGCATGGAAGGAGTTTTATCTTCTGAAAACTTCTGCAGGAACACGCGACGAAATTGGTCCCATGAAGTAATAGAGGCACTGGGGAGGGAGCGGTACCATGTTGCCGCTTTGTTTTCAAGAGTGTGGGGAAACAGTCGACATGCGACGTCATCGGACTGAACTCTCATGATTTGTAGAGACAAATAGAAGCTGCTTATATGATCTTCAGCTAAGGTGCCTTTCTCAGGATCAAACTTAGGGAGGTGTTTCTCCGGATGCCTACGCATATCGTGGAGTGGGCCCAAAAGATTTAATGGGGACTGAGCCATCCAGGCTAGTGGTTGCACTCTCCTAGCCCACTGGTGGTGCCTAAATTCAGGCTCAGATTCACCTCCCGAACCTGAGACCGATGCTTCTGACTCATGGCGAGAGTGTTCGTCTTGATGTCTCTCACGGTAAAGAAAGTCTCTAAGATATCCCAAGTTGTGGACAGGAGGCCTAATTGGGTTTGGGTGGCGGTTGTGGGCATGCTTTCCTTGGCCTCGGCCTCTATCTCCTCTACCTCCAGCCCCACGACCTCTATTTCCTTCCCCTTCATTTCTGCGAGCTCTATTTCTTTCACCTTCATTTCTGCGAGCTCTATTTCCCCCGCCTTCATTTCCTCGGCCTCTGTCTTCTCCACCCTCACCAGGTGGGGGGTGTGCCTGGTTGTTGTTTTGCCGGGTCTGGTTAGGCTGGGAGTCGGGGAAAGGTTCGGTGTCGCCAAATTCCTCACCCTCTTGGAGAATCGGGTCGTTTTCCTCAACAGCAGTGCCGAGGTCTTCCAGCATGAGATTCACGAGCTGGGGTATGGTAATCACCAGGGCACAATTACGAGTGATGTTCTCGGTAGGGGTCCTAGTGTGGGCTAGGAATTCCATGATTGGGGTAAATCGTAAATCTCTGATAAGATTGCGGGCAACTGGGAACAAAGCTCTCAACTGCGCTCTGGTGATTTCGTAATATCGAGTCTCCCCCCCTGGGATATCTTCCAGAGGAGGAGGGATGGGTTCATCATTTATGACCTCCCCGTGGGGAGTTTGTGATGGAAAGTTGGTTGTATGCTGGGAGGATGCCATCAGCCCTCCTTCTACCGCCAAATCTGTTGACGGGAAAATATGTCCGGCCAACAGTAGGGGATCTCCCCGGTAGAAAGTCCCAATTAGACCTTGAACCATTTGGAGTAGGGATCCCGTCTTGGGTGTGGGTCCGGCTACCGCTTAAGACGCCTTCCCTTCGGTCTCAAAAGAACCTGATTGAACCTGCGGACACACACTTATTCACATGATACAGAATACATGATTGATGCATTAAACACAAATAAAACACTATGCGTAGCAAGGCAATAAATAAAGCATATACGCCTAAGGAGGTGTCGTTAGCAACACATCTTTGGGGTACTGCTTGTAAGGTAATCTGACCACGAAAGAAATAGTTCTTTATGGCGAGATGTCCCTTTATTTTCTGAAAGATAAAACGAAATGCTAACAAAATAGTTCATTAACATTCATTAATAGAACATATGATAAATTGAACATCATTGATACAACACAGGTAGCCATGATGCATAAATGATGACATAAAGAGTACAGCTTCATTAATCATAGGATGTTCTGAAACTGTACGAGGAATACACATAGTGTTCGCACGGCAAAACACATCATAACCATAGGGTGTTTTAACAAGTATCTGTATTCATATGTACAATAGTATAATCTTTCAATACAATGCCATGTATCTCTTGAGTTTCCAAAAGTAAAAAGCCCTTTACACTTTCCCCGTAGGGAGTTTTATAGCACAAAACTTGCCCTTTGGGCTTCCCGAATTTTCGCCTGCCTGCATGTTGAGTTGCCTCGCGACCTGGAAGAGGTTGCGACCTGCGACCTGTCTGGTGTGTGCGACTTGCAACCTGGATAGGCAGTGTGACCTGCGACTTGTCCGGGCGGTGTGACCTGCGACCTGCCTCTAACTGCTGCTAATGACTTGCTGCTACTGGGCTACAGAGATGGACGCGCAATGGTGAGGTCAGGGGCGTCAATCTGCTGCTCTTTGAGGAAACCTTACCATGTCTGGTACTCTGCCGCTATGCGGGAAACAAGAGGGACCTCCTCTTTCAACCGATGCATGCATTCCAAAGCATTTGGAACTAGAGTTTCCCTTTTTTGTGAGATCTGGTTGGAAAGAGAGGCAAGTTTGGTATAAACCCGAACTGGAGTGGTAAGAAACTGATCCAGATGTTCTTGAGATGCTGCGGGCTCGGGGGCGGCAACAACTTGCTTGATAGGCTGCAGAAATGACTGGATTTCTTGATCCACTTGTTCCCAGGCTTTCTCTTCGTCCAATGTCCCAAGCGAAGGAATGTGGTGAAGAGTGTGCATCGAGTTGATGCCTCTGATCAGGTGGTTGTATGAAGACATTACTTTGTCCAGGTCCTTGGATAGTTTGTCCTTAGACTGTATTGCCATACGGATATGGACCTTAGCATCCTGTGTATGAATCCAATCCCTCTTGGGAAAATTCTCAGGTGCCCGAGGGTATCGCACTGTCCAGTCCATCATTCTGTCTAAGGCCTATGAGGCCTCCTTGAGCTGCTCGTGCTTTTTCTTAGTTTCTGCTCATGCTCTTACCAATGGGGCGGCTGTTTGTTTGATGGTGAACATTTCTCCATACACCTGCCTCATGGTTGCTTCTAACACATTACACTCTTTTAGAATGGCTAGTGGGACTTCATTGACCGGGGGAGTCTGGTTTCGGAGTTGTTGAACTTCTGCTTTCAACTCTGATTTCTCCTGTTCTGCCCTTTTCTCCCGCTGCTCGACTGCTTGTAGTCTATTTTGCAGGGAGACTATTTCTCTACTCATTCTGGTTACATGTTCTTCCGTAACTGCGGCGAAAGCCGTGCTTGCCGATGCTATCATCACGGGATTAGTCCTGGTATCAAGGACTATGTCTTTGCCTGTTGCAACTGTGGATGTGGCGGAGGGACTTTGCGCCAGAGACCTTCTTTTCTCTTGCCGGATTTTGAAAGAGAATTGATCGAATGTGAGTCTGGTGAGGTCGAATACCTCCTCTTCCTGCCCCTGGGGGGAACTAACATCAGAGAGCTTGGTACTGCCCGGAGGTATCTCGAGGGGAGTCACCTCGATGTCTTCTATCATTTCATCCTCTTTTTATTCTCTATTCTTTTCTTCCTCTTCATTTCGCCGGCGTTCAGTTTCTGCTGCTGCTTCTATTTCGGCCTTCCTCTTTCGCTCGGCTGCAGCAGCCTGTTCTGCCTTCTTTTGGCGTTCAGCTTCTGCTCTGTCCAGCTCTACCTTGAGTGCCCGTTCTACTGCGGCCTGTGCCTCCTTTTCCTCCTCTTCTTTCCTGGCCTCCTCGGCCTGCTTCTTCTTCTGCGTTGCCTTCGAATTCTTCTTGCGTTCTTCCTCTCCTCCTTTATCTTCTTTTCTCTTTCTTGCTGGGCTTTTGCCTCTGCTTCTTTCTATTGGATAGATGTAATAAGCCCTGTGCTGGTCCGAGAATTTTTGGGTAGAGAGGAAGAGGCACCTCCCAACTGACGACTCCTGTCTTCCAAGCTCTGATCATCCGGATCCTCTTGGCCAAAGTCTGCCTCCGGAGCAAATTGTCTCTCGGCGTTGTACCAGTTCCTTCTTTCGTCTTCTCCTGGGTGCTCTATATGCTGGTAGTTCCACTTGAATTTAGCTTTCTTGTAGTGTTCAAGATCTATTCTCTCTGGGTCATATGTTCAGTGCTCTAGCGCTCCAAGGTGATAGCTTTTCATCTCTTCTCCCTCCGCTGCTACCTCTTTAAAATCTTTAACTGTGCATGCACCGATGGTGAGGGGTAGCGTGGGCCATGGCTTATTTTTACCTTTAGACAGGACACTAGAGAAGCCCTGGGACATTTGAAAGCATACCTCCTGAAGGAGCATTTTGTCTGTGACAAAGCGAGGCATAGCATGTGGTGCCCTGAAAGATCCAAAGACTCGGATGAAAGTATATCCGGCGAAAGGGAACCAATGTGCCACTTGGCCTAGAGTCTCTCTGGCCCACCAAGACATGCAAGGGGCGTCTTGGCCAAATAGTCTTCTATATAGAGCGGGGATAAATACTTGGGAGATTTTCTCTATATCCTGTTTATACCTGGACTCGCAAAACGCCTTTATTTGCAGATGAATTGCACGGGTCTGCGCGGAATCCCAGTTGTGTGCCCATCCCTCAAAGTGTAACCTCACACAGACATCATCCAGTAGGTAAGAGGCCATGTAGAATTCAGCAGGAATTCCATCATCTGGGGCCAATGCCGAGGACAAGTTTGTCTGCATTGAAGTCATCAATATGCCAGCCCAGTTGAAACGGGTGCCATGCGCCGTAACATGTTCCATGATCGTAGCCCAAGTGTCGTTGAAGGTGGAGAAATCAGGGCGCCCGTACAGTCTACAAAGCATGGAGGCTACTAATTTATAAACCTTTCTCAGGCTAGCCACCGAATATTCTTGGTCTTTCTTGACTTTAAATTTCTCGGGCTCCTCCCACCATTGTCTAATAGTGTCAACTACAGGGACTGCGTGAGCAAGAGCCCATTCTTGTGTGAAGTACTCTTCTGAGCAAGGCAACGAGTAATAGAGGTGGGCGTCCGTGCCTACGAGCGTTGCGAAATCCTTGCCTTCGCTGTCTCGGATCACGAACTTCTTGGGGTCCGTTCTCTATATGATCCAGTCTATAACCTCTGGGCATGGAAATATGGCCGGATGCGCCCCTGCGAGATGCAGTTTGGACCTTTTGACTCTTAATTATATTTTCCGGTCTGGGAGATCTTCTGGGAATTCCTCTTCCGGTATGGCGAACTCATGATACACTTGGTACCCTCGCATGCTGTCCTCTTTTGCAAATGTACACAGTGTATCCCTATATATCAGGGGTGGGGATAGCATGTCCAGCTCCTCAACTTCTTCCACCACTTGCTTGTCCTTCTTCTGGGACACTGGGGGTGCCATGTCGCTAGAATCCGAGAGAACAGGTATACACTCCACGTCTCCTTCAAGTTCACCTGTCAAATTCATAAAGGAATCCCAAGATAAGAACGACATGATGATATAAAGCCAATTACAGTTTATCAATGAATTTTAGCTGAGACACATGTAAAATTGGGTCACTGGTTTACTGGGTCGCAGGGTCGCAGATTGCAAGAAGAAACCCATATGCGACCTTGTGACCTTGCGACTTGGTGACTTGGCCTTATGGATTCTTCACTTGGTTTCTTTCTAGCTTCAAGGGGCTCCAAAAATTTGAAATGGAGGGTTTCTTTTTGGAGGGTGTTGTAGGGGATACAATAGGACCACATATGATGGCGATCGTTTTGTAACT
>JAXQQM020061974.1:0-49917 GCA_034641835.2 Pinus albicaulis | reverse complement strand
TTTTAACAACCCAAAAGACTTTCAAAATTCTTATTAATCTCTAAAATTGGTTTTATCATCAAATAATCATGCGACTAAGACTTTAAATATAAATAAACCTTATAAACAAATAAGGCTTAATCCTTAGAATCATTGCATCCAAGCACGCTAAAAAATCCAATGCATATGATATATACTAGAACTCAATTGTATATACAATATAATAATAATAAGGTTTTGTTTCCTGCTCCGCTCAAATCTCCCTAAATCTATTTCTTCTGAGAGAGGCTCCGATCAAGGCTCTTAACATACTTTTCTTTCGTTACAATTCCCGTCTCAGAATGTTCATTTTGAGAAGTTTTAACGAGATGCCCCTTTCATTTCTTTTGAGATTTTATTCGCGAGACAACCAATTCTCCATATGTCTCCTGACCTTACTTTCCACTTATCCACATAGCACTCCTTGGCCTCCAACTTCTAGATCATTTCCGATATACAATCTTTGAAATTGCTCGAGGTATTGCTTTACTTTCATGCAAAACTGGTTTCTTTTGAGATTGATTTCTTCCGACATTGGTTTTTTCTCAGATTGCTTTGTTCTGAGATAACATCTGAAACCATAACAATTAATATCTCAATCGAGTCATGTGACCAGGAGGGAAGAAGTCAGGTCCAACACTGAGCCACATGGAAGGATAACCTTCACATTCTAAGTCGAAAAATAGAACCACAAGCCAAAAGTAAGTAGGGGCTTACCCCTTTTCAGCTCCATTGATCGAAAAAAAACTAATGATATGACATGTATGACCAAACCTCAAATTGCCATGGCCTATTTTGCACTCAACCCATGATCAACTCTAAAAAGTGACAAGTTAGACTCCTAATGAATATGTTGTTATATTGATTCTAAATTAACTAATATTTGCAATCTTGAATTTTGATTTTGATTTGAGACTATAATATTAACAACATCAAGCACATTTGGTGCAGGGTGCCCTTGCTAAGTATTCTAAAATTAAAAACCAATTTTTTTGATAATTATATTTACCACTTCTTAAATATAATAAAATATATAAAAGTAATAAAAAGAGTTATTTAAAATCTAATAAAACATATTAAAGTAATAAGAAAAGTTATTTAAAATCTAATAAAATATATAAAACTAATAAAAAGAATGATTTAAAATCTAATAAAATATATAAAACTAATAAAAAAAATTAGTTAAAATGTAATAAAATATATAAAACTAATAAAAAAATTATTTAAAATCTAATAAAATATATAAAATTAATAAAAAAGTTATATATATATATATATATATATAATTTTATTTTTTCCTTAAAAAATAAAATGGAGGAAAATAAAAATACCAAAATCCTCATTTATTCATTAAACTGAAGAAAAGTGACTTAACAATGAGATGAGGCTTCGCAATTTTTATTACTTACAGTCAAGCTCCAGCGAACAAAAACCATCCAACGACCAATTTTAACAAGCTGTTTTTCCTCTTCGGCCCGTGAAAGCAATATAGCGCAAGTATAAAAACTATAATACCTACAATAACAACATGCACCGCCCCGGATTTCTGTCACTGCTTCGGTTTTTAAACAGCGCACAAGCAGCTGACTCCGGAGGTTTTGGAGAATGCAAATTTCGTAATGAAATATGTTCGATTGCTGACAGTTTGTTCGTTAAAGTTTGAATCAGCGTCTATCTGGGATTAAAAACAGCTTGGACGATTGAACTGCACCTGATAGCTGCCGACATTAAGGTTGTACCGGAAGCAAGCAGTCAAGATGCCTACTGGTGGGTTACAGTTGAAGTTTAACATCTTGATAATATCGAATTTTTATTTGGCTTGAACAAACATTCCCGTTGAATTACAGTGCTTTCTTTTTAAAATTAGTAGTGCTATCTTGTTATTGTAAAAAAATTAGCCATCAAGTTTCTCTGAGCTCAAAGTACTAGCGGAAGCTTGTGAAACATAAATAGCTGCTGACACTATTTCGAACGGTCTAATCTTGCAGTAAACCACCCTTTTCTTCCCGCAACTCGACGGAATCCTGCGGTAAAAAGTCCCAATTTCGTTAATGAAAAACTGTATGTTTGCAATTTTTGACATTGCAGATGGGTTCCTTTCCCCAATTTCTATTGGCCACCTCAATATTGCAAAATTTGCACCTCAATATTGCAAAATTTCCATTCTAAAGTGGCAAATTTCAACTTTTGGCAAAACTCCTGCTGGTTTAGTGAGGAAAATAGACTCGAAAAGAGGTCCTGTTTGCTAAAAGATTAGCCTATTCCATACTCTTCAGCTCTATTGTGCAGTGTTGAAATTTGGCTAGCACCCTTGACTTTTTATTTCTGTGACGGTTTCGCAGTTACGAGTTCCCGTCACGGTGTAGCGGTAGAGAGGAGACAACGGTTGGAGTTGAGGGAAAATACCCCCCTAATTTTGGCGCTGGTGGCTGCCCTTTAATGTTGCCTCTGCCGGGATCTGGGCACTTCTTTAATCCACTGTCCAATTTATTCAGTTTAACCATTTACGAATTTCACGTGTAGGCTAGTAGTTCAGAATTTATAAATGCAAAGGGCTTACGTCCATGTACGTAAGCATCAGGGAATATAATGCTTTGACAATATGGCTCTATGTTGTAAAGTCTTTGTTATCAAATTCCCTAATTAAAAATGTTTGCCCGATGCAAGTAGTTTCTGCGATGAACAGTTTGTAGTTTCTTCTTTTTGGTTAAGGACAAATATTTACATCATAACGGCCCTTGGCTCAGGAAAATTACACAGATAAACTTCAGACATCGTGGAGCTTTGTCGACTTGCTCTTCCTCTGTTACACAAAAGTTATGTCCTTTAATCGATTGGTCATTACGATATTGACAATTAACCACTGTACCAACAGTATGCCTTGATTTTTCTTTATATCACAGATACTACTAATTTTTATTGACAGGAAAACACGTTGGTTTTCTTCAATATACAAATCTAAGCAAATTTACATAACAGTCAGCATGAGAACTCATTGTAGGCCTCTAGGAAGGAGTAGCATGAAACTCGGAATTGATTCAGTTGCTGCTCTGGAGCTGGTCCTCCTATGTCTGCTTGCTCAGTTTCCTTTTCACCTTTTTCCCTACAAAGTTGCATATCTGCGGAGCTCTAACCTCAGACCAACAATATCTTTTATGATTGGTTTGGTGAACAACATTCTTTTCTCGATTGATTTGGTCCCAAGCATTGTTTATTTTTGGTGGCTGCGGTCAGTATTCAAGTCAACCCTAAAAAGAAATTAAAAGGAAGAAATTTTAAATTTAAATTTTGAATTTAATTTGCCTCCAAAATGCTCAAGTCGGCCCCAAATGATCAGGTTGGCCTAGCTGTAAAGCCACACCACTTGGGCACCCTAATCCACCATAAATTGGCATTCGACCTCCCTCATTTGATGATCAATGTGAAAATTTCAAAACTGAAATCCTATTGCAGCAATTGAAATTAATTCTTCTAATTGTTAATTAATTTAACAATTTAATTGCTACGGCAAATATCGAATAAATCACACTACAACCTTCACAAATAAAACTCCAGAAAATAATAAAGCTGGAAATTGAGAAAATTCTAGCACACACACATAAAAATTAACACAGTTATTTTTGGACAAATGTCCCTGGAAAAACCCAACTTGGGAAAACTAGTGTAACAACTGAGGGTTTTATTATTAAGCAACAGTGATTTTTTTTTAGTACAATCTGGATGTCGAATATTGGCTATCTTGCAGAGAAAATATTGGCAAAAATATTGTGAGGGAAATTACCTTCACTCTGAGCAATCCCGACACTTGACTGCCACTGAAAATCAAGCCATCCACCTAGCTCTGCGCAACTTATGCGTCACCTTGCCGCAATTTGCTACATTCTCAGCCCAAAACAACTGAAGATCAAGACGTCTTGCGGCCTGCCTGCTGTTGAGTGGCAATATGCTTCTCCGACCCTCTGGAGCCTCTGCCTGGCCTCTAGAACTGAAAACGTCTTCCTTCCCAAGCAAATCGAACTGCCCAATGAAGCCTTTGTGCAACTTCCTGGAGAAATTATGGCCTCTGCAAATGCACTCACCGGATCTGGAATTCTTCCTCCGGCTTCACTGTCTCTGCCCCTCTTTGTCTTTGCTTCCTTGTGAAGTTTGAACTCTTCCGATTATTTCCTTTGGAAAATTGAACTCTCCAAGGAAATTGAACTCCTCAAATGTGTTCTCCATCTACCCCTCAACTTCTTATTATGATCCTCTGTTGGACCTCCAATGACCAAGATTCAAACTTAATCAAGGGCCCAGATTAATTCCTGTCGATCCGTGTGAGTTTCTAGATGATTGACACCTTATCTCAATTAATACCGATTAATTAACCATATTTCTGAAGTTTAGACTTAGGAATATTAAAAAATAGGCTTATAATCTAATTGAGACATTTCTAGGTGGAATTTCCAGAAACGGTTTCTGGGTTATGGAGAACTCCTGTGGTTTAGTCTCTCCACAAAGTTTCGAAACTAGGGAAACTTTGATGTTACAAAAGCTAACACTCCCTCTTAGCGAGGAAGGTGTTCTCTCTAATGCTACACACTTTGTCACAACGACTTGTCTTTGTACCACCCCTCTGTCACGTTGCTGATGTCTAGCCACTGCCCACCAACTACTGTGCAACTCTGATGCTGCATTTGTGCTGCTGCTGACATTGCCATATTGCTGCCATCTTTGCATTTGCACTGCAACTCCCTCTCATCTGTTGCTGCTGCAAGTGCAACAACTGCAGCTGAGAAGCATCCAAAATACTGAATCAACTGTGTCTGCTGCATCTGTCTCCTGAGTCCTCACTGCTACTAGCTACTGCACTGTCTACTAAAGAATCTGCGTTGCTGTTGACTCCGCACTATGCCACTCTGCACTGCACTCCTTAGCACCTGATTGCTACTAGTCTGCAATTGTCACTTCGGAATCTGACTGCAACACTGACACTGATCCATCCTGCTATTGAATACTGTGGTCCCCTGTTGTAAGTTAATGATCCATGAGGAGGACACCTCAATGGACCCTACCCATCTTTGCAACTCTGGGACTATAGCTCCATATCACCCACCTCTCTCTTGGAGGTATAGCTGCAAACATGGCAAAATCTGATTTACTCATATTGCTGCTGCTACTGCTCTGTTGATGCTTCAACAATGCTACTGCAACTATTGCAATAATGAGTCTGATCTCCCCAGATCCTGAAGCGCTAGCTTACATAGGGCTGGCTGCTCCCTCTGAAGCTACACTCCCTCTGAGTCTCGATCTCCCTATGGGAAATCTCTTTACTCCCTCCTAGCAACTCACATTGTCCTCCTGTAGTGGAAATTGGACTGCGTAGCTCTATGCTAGGAATCTCTACTGGCTGGAACTGCATCTGCATCCTGCAACTGGGCAATTCTCATTGCATCTAGCTCTGCAACTGTCTCACGTGTATTGACTGCAACTAGATCTGCAACTGTCATATAAATGATTAACAATGCCTGCTGACACTGAATCTTGCTACTATGATAATGTGGGCTCCTGTAGCAAAGGTGATGGTCCCGCTGCAAAAATCCATAATTGATTTGACTAATCTCCATGTTGCAACTGCACTGGAAAAGTGACTGAGGGGCAGAGTGATTTCAAAATATCTTATTAGATGGAAAAACCTACCTGAAGAAGATGCAACATGGGAAGGAGAACGAATTTTGTAGCATCTGAATTCACAATTGCTTGAGGGCAAGCGATTTCGGGAAGAGGGGGCTGTAATGTCCTCTCCCAATTAATTGGCCAAGGGAGGACAAAGTAGCCTAGCCAACCCCGTAGGCTATAGTTTTGATAAAGGGGGAAAACCCAATTATCCAATGTTTGGGGCAACGTTGCGTAAATTTGGGTCAGGTGGGGCAAAAGAATCCAAATTGGGGATTGCATTTGCAACCCTTCACATTTGAGAAACCCCATGAAAGAAACTATAAATAGAGGAGAGTTGGAATCATTTTGGCATTATTGATTTGGATCAAATATATCTATTTTCTTGAGCTGTAGCTCTGAGGCTTTTAAGACCCCTTCTCTCTACTAATTTCAGTGGTGAAAGATTCCACCCTAGTTAGTCATCATTCTTCATTCATTCTCTGTTATTGTTTGTTTTGGAAAGTCATGGAATTTGGCATTGAACAAGCTTGTTTGGTCCAGCAAATCGGTAGCATCTCCAGTCAAGTTTATTGTTGTGGTAGGACGAATTGAGGTACTCAGAGGCAGCGCAAGACACAGAACCTAACTGTTCTAGGGCAGCAAGCTGGTATTTGGCCCCTAGGGCCACAGATCCTCACAGAAGGGCAGTTGAACTTCCAACAGAAACACTTAACCTACTGCACATTCCTGACGTGGCACATAATCTGTGCAGCGAGCTGTTTAAGGACATTTCTGAAGACAGATGCCATATTCCTGAGCTTCGGTACCCTCAGGAAGGTAGCTGAGCCCTACTTTAACTACTTCTCAGGTCTGCGAATTAATATGGGGTAGTCCAGGTTCGGTGCAGGAGAATAGAGTAATATAGCGGTTAGTAGAACTCAGCTAAATTGGTTTAATAGTGGATCTGGTTTATTTACACTTGCAAACAGTATTGTATTGTTGGAATATTGGCTGTGTACGTTCGTTGTTTATTGGACAGTCAGTCCTATTTATTGTGGATTTGAGGAAAATCATATTTTGTTGATTGGATTATTCATGCATGTTCACTGTTGCTGTTGGATGATTCGTATATTATATGAAGGAATGTCCACTAATGTATGAATAAATGAGTTCTGTTGCTCTTCTGTTGAAAAACCCTAGCCCAAATAAGAAACCCTAGGGCAGAAAATTACCTAGGACATTACAATTTACAACCCTCAACTGCTGGTTTCTGCTGAACACTTTCACTAGTTTCCTGTGTTGACTGCTTAGTGTTTTCCCATTGTCTTACATGTCTTTCCTGTGGTTCATGCTGTGCTTCCCCATTGTGCCTACATCTGTTCTTCATTGTTCGTTTTTTGTGCCATTTTTAGTCCAGCATATATGTGTGCATGAGCACTCTCTTATCGCTTCCTACAATGTTTCTCTCAGAGGATTACATCTTTCTTCCTGCTGCTCCTACTGGATAGGGGCACTAAGAGGCAGACAGTACAACACTATTTCAGACCTCCTGAGGCAACCTGGCCCCTGACAGTGAGACCTGTGTGGTGTTGTATGAGATCTCGGGACAGTTTTCACCAGAGTAATGGCTCCTTCCTTGTCTTATGCAGTATGGCTGCTCACTCTAATCCCTCAACCTTTGTTGTTAGGGTGCAAAAATGGCAGAGAGTCCCAGTACAAATTAGAGACAGAAAGAGTGTGATATAAGTTGAAGTATATTATGAGGACAGAAATCAAACTCACACCATGTGAGATCAACCTTTCAGTTAACTAATGTATTTGTATGTCATGACCAATGATACTTCATTGTCCTTCAAGGGCCTCCTTCCTTGTCCTCCTGCTGTATGCATACTCACTCTAATCCCTTGACCTTTGCTGTTAGGGTGTGAAAATAGCAGTTCCAGTACAAATTAGAGACAGAAAGAGTGTGATAGAAATTGAAGTATATTATGAGGACAGAAATCAAACTCACACCATGTGAGATCAACCTTTCAATTAACCAATGTATTTGTAACTCATGACCAATGATCCTTGGAATCCAGTGACTATTCACATTTGTAACTCACAAATTTTTAATTATCTCAGGGACACCTAAATAACTTGCACATCTTTCCAAGGGGTTTGTTCAACCAGTTGTTGCCAATGTTGTTGGGCATTTGGCTAGTTCTGTGCTAACAGATGCTGTTTGAATCAACCTGGGTTAGGTGCACTTGTTTACTTTGACACATTTACTAGGGATGCCATCCATGAATGTGTGAAAGCATCCCTTTGGTTTTTCCATGAGATTATTGTCGGGAAAGAAAGGTAACTTACACATCTTAGTTTATCCGCATTCCTAGCATTTTTTTGGGGATGCAAAACACACACATTGACATTAACATTAACACCTAATAACTAACATCTAATATCTAACACCGAGCAATTGAGGAGATCATGAGTTTGAGGTAACGAGGTTTGGCTTATTTGGCACACTGACTGTTTTCTAATTGTCAATAATGTTTAAATAAAGAGATTATCTGATCTGGGTAATGCAGTTCAACTTCAAAAACGTGTGAACTATTTTCCAAATCATCAAAGATTGAATTGCTTGCAGCAACTTTTCATGGTATCCGAGCTATTGTGGAAGCAGGATTGAAATTTTTTGTAAACTTACCTTTTAGCAAACACGTGTAGAATATTTGGGCCTCTTGTTTCCCATGAAAGTTTGCGAGAAGATGAAAGAAAGGTGAAAGTAGTGAAGCAGTGACCATTCGAATCAACTTATCACATTCCCTGGTTATTATGTAATATTTATTAGTCATAATCAATTTCTTGTCAAAGTCTTTTCACTGAGGTGTTAGGAAAAGCAGTCATATGAACCTAGGATGCAGAAAAATAATTTTGATGCACTGGAAGTTATATTAATATCCCCTCCAATTTGTCATATCACTGATTTAAACTAGTAATTGTTGTGGACTTTATGGGTTCTTAGTGACTAATTCAAGAGTGCAATAGAATTCGCCTAGGCATATATTTAATCTTTGTACCTCATTATTAATGGTTGTGTTCTCTGTTAAGATTGTTCATAACTAAGTTGTGCTTGAATCTTAGCCATGACCCTCCATGAACATTTGTTTTGTATGAAAGAAGTCAATTTTTTCCCCAAACAATATGTTGACTGTAGAGTCTAAACAATATTTTCTGTGGACACTTCAGTCCGCTATTTGTTCAATTCTACTGGAAAGTTTACTTTTTGTATGCTTGGGTACAGTTGGTTCTGGTCCTCTTTTCATATAGAATGCCTTCATGGACTTATAGATATCTTGTCAATTATAGTCAACAATTTTAATTTGCTGTTGAAATATCATTTCTGAGACAAGTGTTATTCTATTTGAAGTTCTATTGTCCAAGCCTCAAGTAGCTGTATAGTTATGAATATATAATTATAATTATCAGGTAGATGCTCTAGATCATGGTGGTATACTTCACCGTGTTGTTAACTGCAGTCAAGGTTATGTCAGTTCAGTTTCTTATTATAAGACTTTCTGACTATTGCTTTGAATATCTGAAATGCAGAACTGCCAGGGTTCTATTTTGATCCCAAAAAGAACAGGTATTTTCCCATCAAGCATCAGGCAGCTGGAGCTGGTCAGATACGTAAAACTAAAGCAGTTTCATCCTCCCTATCAGTAAGTCTCTACAGATACAAAACAGCTTAACTACAGTCCCCCATCTGCTTCTATAAGAAAAATACAGGAGTGAAATCTCCATGCCTTCAATCTTACATCACTGTTAGTGAAAGATCACTTGGTTGTCAACGTTGGTTATGATGTGAATTTCAATTTTATTTAGGTGTCTGTATAGAGTTGAAGCCTTTTGTTTGTATCTTCACAAGAATTTCACATGCATTTTTTTAGTTGGAAAACATGGTTGCTATCATTGTTTTTAATCATTATGGAGGCATTTGCAATGTCATTGCTACTACTGGATTGTACTTTGGAGTCTTGTTGACCTAGTTTTGTTCATTTGTGGACATTAGTAAAATTATCTTATTACTTCAAAGCATTTGTATGATTGAAAAATAAGAATGATATGAGTGGGCACTAGTAATAATACAGTTTAGACCTTTGCTACTGGAGCATCAAGGTGTAAGACTGCTAAGGAGATTCCTTCAGTTAAATGAAATGTGGCCTGTCCACTATGTTGGTCTCGCAATATATGGTGATAAATAGGTTAAGATAATTCCCTAGTGATTTCTTATTCAGTCCACTTTTGCAGAGACATAATGTTAGCCTGCGCGTGGAATGAGGGGACATTAATAAAATTATCTTACCTTATTACTTCAATTTGTTTGTTTGATTGAAAAATAAGCATGATATGAGAGAGCACCTTGTAATAATACAGTATAGAACTATGCTATGGTTAGCTTCAAGATGTAAGATACTATGGTTAGCATCAAGATGTAAGATACTATGGTTAGCATCAAGATGTAAGACTGCGAAGGTGATTACATAAGATAAATGAAACACTGTCAACTATGGTGGTCTGGTGATTTATGCTGATAAATCTTCTTGATGATCATTTTATAAGTTTTCCCAATTTGTGCATATGATTGGCTTCTTCACAATATCCTGAGGCAACCACCTTGAAGTCATCAGTCATGTTCTTTACAACCTGTTGATCCGGCCAGAATTCCATCTTTTTATTGGTGTGTGCAGTGTGGTAAATATAAAGTCAATTTGGTCCAACACATGAAACATTAAGATCTCCAAACATAGTTGTATCAATGATAACATCACTGCAGCTTACAACTTGTATGGCTGAATTGTCATCAGCAATCACTTTCTCTCCACTATGCTGCTGTTTATAATTAGATAGGTGTTCAAATTTGGTCTGTTAGGTACAGAATCAGCAATCCATGCCTGCTGAGAATAATTCTAAAATGCAGAGTGTACTGCCAAATATGAACTATGAGGAAATCCAACATTCTTTTCAAAAAGGTCTTAGTGTCTACAAGATGAACAAATATTGCAAAGCTTTTCAGTGTTTTGAAGATGAGCAAGGCAATAATTGAAGGGATTACTTTCCTTATGACAATAGCTACACATTACTTTTTTTTTTTGGAGGATTATGAGTTTTCCATTTGACCCTGGTCAAACTCAGATTTAAGAGGGGTTGAGACTTGAGAGTCGAGACAGCCTCTGGATAGGATTGATCTCCGAAGGGGATAATTCTGCCATATTCTTTAGAGTAGCTTTATGCTATATGAGATTACAAAACTCCTCCTCAAGAGCAGGAGTAGAAGATTCTTGAGTCTTGACAAATAAAGAATGCTGTAAAATATAAGAGCAAAATATTTGAATGCCATAGAGAGATTGTTCAAAGCTTGACTCACAACTTTTGGATCTGATTTACCTATTCCTCTGCTTGATTAGTGTCAGCCTTTAGGTTTTTAAACCTTCCAATATAATCATCAACTATGTCTAAGTCACCCATCTTAAGGTTGGACAGTTTAGCATCAAGATGGTAGACCTGAGTGGTATTGGTTGTTCCAAAGACATTTTCAAAGGTATCCCAGATTTCCTTAACACTCTTGTTATCGTTGGATGATGAAGGATATTAAGCTCGACATGAAGAGTGATGAACCCAAAAGCTTCGTCCTTATTTATACATACAAGGCCTTATTGCCTTCATCTTTAGTGGAAAACAACCTTACCAAGTACATCCATAGACCTTCACTTCAATGTAGGGTGGTGATTTGATCCATTGAAGAATAATAGTTGGTCGCATTCAGAGTGGGAAACAACCACTTTGAATCGATAGGCTCAACAATAGTAGGATGGAGGCTCCTTATGAATGAAGGCTTGAAAAGTTTGACTTTATAGATCCAAATGGTATGAAACCCTAGAAATGATGGTATTGGCCTTGAAGAAGTGCCAAAGAGCACCCTAGAAGGAAGGTGCAAACCTAGATTATGGTTTATATATGTAGAACTCCTAGAGAAACCCTAGAAGAGATTATCCAAGAAAGCCCTAGTTTGACAATTTAACAAAGATGCTACTAGTCAATAGTTTTGGGATCAACAAAATGTTGAAAATAGTAGTGAAGGTCTTCTTGACTTGCGCCTTAGCCAAGAAAGACTTCAGTTTGTTGTCCTTTTGTCAAGTACGAGGTCATGAAGTGGACGAGTTAGTTTGTTCATGCGTAGATATGGAGGCTCAGTTTTGTGGTTATTCAAGTGTGAGTTCATATTTAGAAAAAAACGAGTTGATGAGCTTCAGTCTTGATTGAAGCAGGGATGTGCTGAACTAGGAGTTGACTTAGTTAACAAGTCGAACTCAACTTGTGGTTCTAAAATTGTATTTGCTTGTTATAGCATGATCAAATCGCATAAAAGGAGGATGAAGAAACCTTTGTATCATTAATTTTGAGCACGAGTTTGTGTGAGAAAGTGCTTCTTGCTAGGAGAGCATGTAAAGAGAAGCCTATACACAGTTTGAGAGAGAGAATTTCCTTGCTGATGTGCACTAGGATTTAGGGAGAAATTCCTAAATAATAGGGCCTCAAATATGTGCTAGGAAATAGGGATTTCCAGCGCTAGAAGATAGGAGCAGCGGCTGCACAAGGAAGTAGGGGTTGGGTCGAGTTCTTGTAGGGAGTTTCACCTAAGTGTTAACCGTGAGAACAAGCTTGTTTTCTATTGAAACAATTTTCCTTGTAAAGAGATCTATTTGCTTAATTTATGTCAAAATCTATAGCAAGGAGAGGGTTTTCCCAGTTGGGTTTCCTAGAAAAATGTTGTGTTATTCTGTGACTGTGTTTCTTTATTTATGTTTCTATTCTGCTGCAAATTTAAAGTAGAGAAATCCTGTGTCTTGGTGCAACGAAATTAGTTTCAGATTTGTCATCATAGCAGTTTCATGATTTCAAGGAATTTCTATATGGTATTAGAGCAAAGAACAGAGTAAAGACCAGCACTAAAGAGTTCTGATTTGTGAAGAACAGAGATCAGATTTGGGAAGAACAGTTCTTTGGACAAGGAGGATGGCGTACCAAGGATTGAGAGCAGATCATTGTTTAGACAGAGCATCTAACTTCTCCTCATGGAAGGAAAGGATCACAATAGTGTTGGAGGATAATGGGGTGGGAGAGTTTATCAAGAATCAAATCCTGCCACCTCAAGATCCCCAACAGTTGGCCCAACCTACTAAGAATGATATCAAGGCAAAGAGAATGTTCCTAGAGGGGGTCAAAGATCATATTATGAGAAGAAGACAAGGTTTGAGATGTTCAAGGCCATCTTGGATCTATTCAAGGTACTAGTGATGCCAAGAAGCTAGCTCTCAAGGAGAAGCTAAGGATCATCAGGAAGAGAAAAGAAGAGCCCACTGTCTCATATCTTTCGAAGTTCACTTAGGTGCGAGATGAGCTAGGTGGTATGGGTGTCACTTTTTGAGATTTTGGGTAGCATCGGATGTGCTCTAGCTCCGAAACTTTGTGGAGGGGCTAGAACACATGAGATCTCCAAGACCTAGAAATTGTTTGGAGAAATTCCACCTGGTGTAAAATTTATTCAAATAATTAAATTTTTTAATGGGGACCCTAAGTCTAACTTAGGGAAATTGAAAAATTAAAGCAAATTAATTTACACATGTGGTGAGAATGTTCTAAGTGATGTGGATCAAGCTTTCTCCAATCTTAGCTGTTGATTAGTGATTAGATCACGACTGTTAATTTCTCAACGAGAAACGTATTAAAGGAAAGCTTGGGGTCAGTTGGAGAACACACACAGAGTAGCAGCACTTGAGCTAAGTCCAAATTCAGGGGTACGGTTTGCTGAGAATTTCGAGTGAGCTTGTAGTGCTAGTGAGGGGCAGATCGACAAGGGATGTTCTGATTTGAGGCTGAGAATACATATATCAGAGAGGCAGATCCATACAGGGTAGCGCAGAGGCCAGCAAAGAGGGACGCAGACCCTTCTGGGAGATGCAGAGGCAGTGCAGAGGCCTTCAGGGTGACGCAGGGGCAGCCGGTTGACGCAGAGGTTGGAAGAGATGCGCTGGGCAAGAGAGGCTGATGCAGAGGCTGGAAGAGTTGCGTTGAGGGTTCTAATGGGCTAGAAAGGGCTCGCATTCAATAATTCCTGAAGGGTTTGAATCAACCATATTTCTGTCTCTGAGTGATAAGGTACAACTGGCATGAATTTCTGTATATGGCAAACCACTACTGGTGACCATGATGTGTTCCGATTCTACTTAATAATAAAACCAATAAAACCCTCAAAGTGCTACTGCACCGATTTTCTTGCATTGGGTTTTTCCGGGGACATTTGTCCGAAAAATCATGTGTGTCCTTTGTCATATGTGCGTTATGTTTCAGTAAATGATCTGTATGTGTAGGCTGCAGATTGTGTTTACTTTGATGTTTTTCTGAATATTTCAGTTAAATAACTTGTGTATATTAAAACAAGTAGGAGAAGTAAATCAATATTCTGAAGTAGGGTTTATGTATTAAAAAATTTCCACATGGTATCAAAGCGATTGCAAATCAAGTTGAAGCCATTAGCAAGAGGCTGAAGATTTTTTGCTGCAGGAGGGCAGCTGAAGCTCATAGATCCAGGAAGAAGGCAGCGCAACACTAGGAGGGACGCAGACCCAACAGAAGGGTGATGTAGAGCCAGTCTTCTCATACAAAGCTAACGCAGGCCCTAGTGGGTGACACAGAGCCTGTCAGGCTCACGCTTGGCTGACGCAGGCCCTAGAGGGTGACGCAGTCCAAGTTGGAGTGCCACTGTGCCGGTTGTTGGGACTGGAAGTGCAACTTCTAATCTTCAAAGTTGCTGGTGGGGCATCGGTTCTGTCGGTGCAGAACAGTGCCTAGCAAAGTTGATAAAGGGGAAATCGTCCCTCAACGGATTTTCTTGCCAAGAAATCTGAGATTCGATTAGGAGGGTGATCATAGAGGGCTGATTCGACAAAATTGGCGAAGGATTTTTGGGAGGGAAATCATTTGTCAGAGGGAGCAAATTCTCTAGAGGGTTTCTTTCGCCAAGAAACCTAGATCTAGTCTTTTGCTGAGTGTAGCAGCAGTAGAAGGGAGAAGAGTACTTGCTTCGACTTGTTTGAGCAATGATGGCCCTGTACGGACTGAGAGATCAGGATAGGTTAGACAGTGTGTCTAACTTTGCTATCTGGAAAGCCAAAATCCTGACAGTCCTGGAGGAGTACGGTATCAGAGACCACACACAGAATGTCCTGCCTTTGTCGACCGATGTTGATGCTCTGAAGAAGTTCAGTGAAAATAAGGCGCATGCTAAGCGCTTGATCATGGATGGAGTGAAAGATCACATGGTTCCACATATTGCCGAGAAGAAGACGACAATGAGGTGTGGACAACATTGACCATGCTGTATTCAGGTAGCTCCGTCCAGAGGAAGATGTTTCTGGAGAATCAGATACGGATGATACAGATGCACAAGGGAGAGGAGATCGATCCCTTCCTCTTCAGATTGCAAACTATTCGAGACTAGCTGATTGCCATGGGGGCAACTCTGGATGACAGAATCATGGTGAGGACTGCCTTGAATGCAGTCACCGATGAGTGGGAGACCTTTGTCCAAAGTATCTTGGGCAGAGCACAACTCCCAAATTGGGGAGACATGTGGGCAATCTTTCCAGGAGAGGAGATCCAAAGAATAACCAAGAGGGAATTCAACAACAGAGGAGTCAAGATAAAGAAAAAGGAGGAGGAAGATGCAGCCCTAGCATCTAAAGGACAACGACAGCAAGGGAAGAATAAGAAGGACCTATCCAAGGTCCAGTGCTTCAGATGTTGCAAACTGGGACACTTTGCAAGTACTTGTCTTAAGAGGAAGGACAAGGAAGCTTCAGATTCCAAGGCAGCAGCAACGAAAGGGGATGACGACAGTGAAGATGATGTGGCCATGAGTGCTCATGTACCTCGAGAGAAGAGGTGGGACAACAAAGGTCTGTAGAGTGAGCTAAAGATGGTGGTGGCAGGATCCTTGAGGTGTCCAAACTCTTGGATCACATACAGACTACGAGAGCCTTAAGACAGTAGTAGGATGACTGGAGTCAATGGGTGCAGAAGATCATGGAGAAGCAAAGGCAGAGCTGGGATGCTGAAGACTGGAGCAGTGCAGAGGAGAGGCAGCAACAACGTAGAAGCAGCAGTGCAAAGGCAGTGCTTACGTAGTGCAGTGCAACAGACAATGTAGAGCTTCAAAGAGACAGCGCAGAGCAACAATAGAGGGTGCTTCAGTGATGAGATACATCAAGTTTGACTTATCTGTTAGTTGTTGGGTGATTGTCCTTCAATTGCTTACTTCTCATCAACTAAGTTGTAGTGCAGTAGTTAGCAGTGGCAATGCTATAGGCAGCATGATGCAACAATTTGAGAGGGAGTTGCAGTACAGATGTGGCAGTGGCTTTGGCAGATTCATGGGCAGCAGTACAGAAAGCAACAACGCAATGGATGGAGGGTAGCAGACCAAGCATCAACAATGTGAAGACCGATGCCAGAGATCAAGGTGATGCTTCAGTGGTGAAGAGTTGCTAGAGCACATTCCTTGCTAAGAGGGAGTGTTAAGATTTTGGGTAGCATCGGATGTGCTCTAACTTTGAAACTTTGTGGAGCGGCTAGAACACATGAGATCTCCAAGACCCAAAAATCATTTGGAGAAATTCCACCCAGTGTAAAAGCTATTCAAATAATTAAATTTTTTAATGGGGACCCTAAGTCTAACTTAGGGAAATTGAAAAATTAAAGTGAATTAATTTACACATGTGATGAGAATGTTCTAAGTGACGGGGATCAAGCTTTCTCTAATCTTAGTTGTTGATTAGTGGTTAGATCACGACGTTGAATTCTCACGAGAAAAGTATTAAAGGAAGACTTGGGGACAGTTGGAGAACACACAGAGTAGCAGCACTTGAGCTAAGTCGATATTCTGAGGCGCGGTTTGCTAAGAATTTTCGAGTGAGCTTGCAGTGCTAGTGAGGGGCATATCGGCAAGGGATGTTCTGATCCGAGGCTGAGAATACATACATCAGAGAGGTAGATCCATACCAGGCAGTGCAGAGGTCGGCAGAGAGGGACACAGACCCTTCTGGGTGACAAAGAGGCAGTGCAGAGGCCTTCAGGGTGATGCAGGGGTAGCCTGTGCTGCGCAGAGGCTGCGTTGGGCAGGAGAGGCTGACGTTGAGGCTGGAAGAGTTGCGTTGAGGGTTCCAGTGGGCCAGAAAGGGCTCATATTCAATGATTCTTAAAGGGTTTGAATCAGCCATATTTTCTGTCTTCGAGTGGTAAGGTACAACTGCCGTGAATTTCTATGTAGGGCAAACATTACTGGTGCCCATGATGTATTCAGATTCTACTTAATAATAAAACCCTCAAAGAGCTGCTGCATCGATTTTCCCACATTGGGTTTTTCCAGGGACATTTGTCCGAAAAATCATGTGTGTCCTTTGTCATATGTGCGCTATGTTTCAGTAAATGATTTGTGTATGTGTAGGTTGCAGATTGTGTTTACTTTGATGTTTTTCTGAATATTTCAGTTAAATAACTTGTGTATAGTAAAACAAGTAGGAGAAGTAAATCAATATTCTGCAGTAGTGTTTTTGTATTTAGAAATTTTCACAATTCTCCCTCTCTTTGTACTCTGATGAACAATTGAAGAAATCTAGTAGAAGAAGAATCATTTGGGTTTTCCCCCTTGAGGGCTTTTTCCCTGGTCATTGGACCTAAATCTCAGTGTCTCATTTTGTGCTTGGTTGTCTTTAAATGATTGTTATGTTTATGTTCTATCTACAGTTGTTGATCTGAAAAGTTTTAAAGCAGAAATATGCATTCTAAGTAATTGTAACAACATAGAACATTTAGTTTTCTGCAAAGTACATTCAACTTTCTGCAAAGTACATTCATTTTTCTGCATAGATCTTTTAATTTTCTACATAGAACTTTCAAATTTTTAACATGGTATCAGAGCCCTGGTGAAGACAAGTCCAAGGAGACCAAAGATCACCTGAAGAGACTGTTACCACTCAAACCAATAGGGGACCTCAAAGGAGTTCCTAAGAAGGCAAATGCTAGGTTAAGGGCAACGATGGAGACTTAGCCCACAGTCACCACAGCTAAGGCTCTCTGCTCTTTACGAAATTTCACCGATGGAGGATACCCAATGTTTTAGGAAGCCACTTATAGAGGATATATCAACAAATATAAGAGAAGTGACCCCTTAGACCCTTTCCCTAGGATAGGATGAAAAATGGAGCTTGCTTTCTCTTTAAGCAAGGGACTTGGTTTTCTAGGGAGAGGGGATGAGGATTTGAGGGTTGAGGGAGAAGAATATGGCTTGTAAAGGAGCTTCCCATTCCCAAAAATCCCTTGGGAACTTGGATTCCAAGGTAGTCCTCGATAAATAGTCTTCGGCGAAAAATGGGACCACACTAGGCCAAGTGGACCCAACCCAGGTTAGGGTATGGATTTTAGAAACCAATGATATTCTTAACCTGACCAAGGTGAGGGGAAAGTATCAAACAATAATTTTCACCCAAAGATGTCAAATTGATTCTATTTGGTACTAGCCTTGGGAACACCAATGCAAAACTTGATTCTAGACCTAGGGCCTGGAATATCTCGAAATTCGACCGTCAAATTTATGTGAAAAATCCTAAATCTGGATTACTACTGCAACAAATCTGAATTACTTCTCCTATGTAATATTCCTAAATTAGCATGCAACTAATAAGAATATTAATTTTTTCTTTTGTCGTTTAGATAGATGAATAAGTGGGTAGGGAGACCCATAAATCTCTTTAATAAGAATAAAACCCCTTTTATTATGAAAAGGGATCATCTTAATAGCTGGATAAAGCACCTTCATGTGTGAACAAGGGGCTAATGCATGTGGACAAGGTCAAGTATGACCAAATCAACAGCGTTGGCATGGAGGGAGTGGATCATCAATGAGAGACAGCGCAGTGTGAATGGGAGAAAGTCTCCATGATAGTAGTGACTTTAATGAGTGGGACCCAAGGTGAGAAGGCTCACATTGTTTATAAGGAGGGCAAGGCAGCCATAGATGGTTATGTTATTGATTATTGATTTTGTGGTCTATATGACTTCTTGCACTCTCTAGCTGTTTAGTTGAGATTGTTGTGTTGTTTAGCACAGGGTGTTCCAGAGCGGGGATCCCACCTCTTCCCTTGAGGTAGCCTTTAGGAAGAGTCTTGTACTATCATTTCCACATTCCGGCATTCTGGACAAGCTTTAGTATTCAGTTACAGCGCAGTATCTGTTCAGATTTGTGTTGTGTTGCAGGGTGTTGCAGTGGAGGGTTGAGAAACCCACTTTCTGAGCTAGTTTTTCAGGGGAGGAAGCATTCTTCTCATTGGGAGATCAACACAGGAGGTTCTTGAGCTTATTTTCACACCTTGGCACCAGGGAAACCTATTCCTATCACCTACAGCGCAGATTCCCTCTTTGACTGCGTTATTCTAGTGAGCATTTGTAGTGGAGGTTTCAGTGTTTTATTTGGAGTGTGAGATCTTCAGTGTTGGGATCATCCTTTCACTTAAAGGATCTTTTGGAGGAGATCTAATCATTTAGATATCATTTTCAGCCATCTCCATCCAGTTATTCAGTTGCAGCTGCTATTCAGCCCTAGGGCTGCATTTCGGCATTTTTTACTTTTGGGTATTTTCGGAAACCCTTCCTGGGTTGTCTTGGAAATGTGTTTGGGAGCATAGATCTCGAGCCCCAACACCTTTGAGCTATATAACAACAGATCTACATTGTTATATCTTTTCTGTAGCAGTTTATGCCCTAAAACTACGCTGTCATGGCTCATGGCATTTGTATGGCAGTATTTCTCATGTATTAGCATATTTTCCTGTTGGAGGCTTGTTTTCTATTGTTTGAGTGACTTGATCCTCAAGATCTTGTGCCTATTATTTGATGATATGTTTAATAAGATGGCTGTACGTTTGTCTCATGTAATGGCATGTTGATTTATTCACTGCTATTTCCTTGTTTATGCACTATATTCCTGCTTTTTCCATTTGGGAATATTACATCCTATTATGTTTCATAATTATTTCATTACAGTGAAATATTGAAGTAATTTCTGAAGCAATCTACTTAAATAATGTTGCGGAATTAATCTAAGTGCTAAAACAATCTGAACAAAATATAATGAAAATCATCCACATTTGACACAGTTATTTTTGGACTAAGTCCCCTGAAAAACCCAACTCGAGAAAGCCGGTGCAGCATATCTGAGGGTTTAATATTATTAAGCAGCGAAATCTTGAGTACAACTAGGGTGCCAATATCTGGTTCACCCTTCAGAGAAATCTAGACAACAAAAGTAATTGTGAGATATACCTCACTCTGCAAGACTCCAATTGATCTAAACAGCATTGGTGAAGCCCTTCTCTGCCTCTGCGTGAGTTCCTACGCTCGAACTGCGTAAGCCTACGTGGGCAAGCCTGAGAAACTGCGTCACCTCTCTTTGCAACTGATCAAGCTGATTTGAGACTGGATTTTGGCCCTCTCGGCTCAGAAACCCCAGCCTCTATCTATCTCCGACTGACTCTGGAAGGCACTATGTCACTTTTGCGCGATTCCCTGCAGGGGCTGCGTCACCCCTTCAGAAAATTGCATTGCCTCTCTCTGCGTCACTGTGGCCTCTCTTTGAAATGCACTCCTGGTCCTCCTGACCAGTCTCTGCTTTTGCCCCTCTCTGAATCTGATCACTGAATCAAAATCACTTAGCAAACCCTGCCCTAGTGATTCGATTCTGACCAAAAGCTGTGTCTCCTCACACAAACTCGAAAATGCCAAATTATCAATGTGCTCAATGTGTTTTCCACAGGCCCCTCACCCTCCTTATATTCTTCTGTTGACCCTTGAACGACCAAGATTAAAACATAATCAAGGGCTAAAATTAACTTGGAGGTGATCCATGACTTTATCTAGAAGATTTACACTTAGTTTAATTAATACCCTTTAAATAATCAGTTTCCCAAAGTTTAGACTTAGGAAAACATTAAAAAACAATTAATTAATTTAATTAAACCGTCTCTAAGTGGAATTTTTCAAAATTATTTCTGGGTTTTATGGAATACATGTGTCCTAGCCTATATACAAAGTTACAAGGCTAGAGCACATCCGATGCTACCATAAATTAATTTCCTTCAAATTTGGAGGAGACCTAGGGGACCCACCAACACAATAGAGTCTAGGAGATCGGATTTTTTCTATGGTCAGCTTCCTAGGAAATTGATGCCCTAGGTGACCTAATGAGGCTAGACCTAGGAAAGGGAGGAAAAAGGTGAAAAATGGGGTTGAAATGGTGACCCTTTGATGGACAAGTGCCTAATTCCTCTTGGGGATATGGAGTTAAAGAGAATTGTGAAGACGGATTTTGTTTCTTGCTTAAGGAGGCTCCAAAAGTCAACTTTGTCCAATGTTAAAGGCAAGAGAAGAAAAGTGACTTCAAATCATCTATACTTTGTTACAAATGGTGAAGGATTATCAAGATAACACGATCTCTAGGACATTTCATTCATCCAACATGGCCCATACATAGAAATAAGCTAAATAGACACATAATTCCACATTAAACATATGCAACAATTAGCCCTAGTAATAGTGAGGTTCCAATGTATGTAGCAAAATGAAAAAAGGGTTAAACTTGCACTTACATGTTAGAGAATATATCCAACTAGCATCACATTTTCAATATAGGAAGCTCCAAGATATAAAAGAACCCAATCCATACATCAAAATTCATCCATCGTCCAAAAATATCCACCAAGAAAAAAATGCGAAGTTCTCTAATGAGAGAGAGATCCAAAATGAATTCATGTCACTCTTATTTATAAACTCATTAGGAGTTTCAATTACTTAATGGGCCTACATTAACCCCTAAACACAAAATAATGTGCAAATTAACTAACTTTTGGTGACAAGCCCACCAAATTAGCTCACAAATAGAATAATAAGCCTCTTAAGAGGTCAAATAATAATCGCATGTCGTATGACCCTTCAAGAGGTCTGATGAGGTCCATAAGTGCCATAATGATGAATAAAATCCTCAAAAGTTATGGACAAGGGGGTGGCCCCTTGTTCTCCAAACAATAAACTTGTGGCACTCCCAATGGGTGTGGGGGCACACCAATGACCTCATGGGTCTCCATATGAGTCGAAGATGCCTGTAGACCATCTGAAAGGGCTCCGATGATGGAATGAATACTGCCATGTCATCGTACAAGTCCAGGGACACCTGCCAAGCATGTGGTGCCCCTGTGGGGACAGCTGGGCATATTGTACCAAATGCATCTTCCTCGTCCAAAAGGTGGATTGCTAACAATCTCTAAACATCTCTGGGGATTCCTGGATTGTTGTCTACTGCTGTGGAGGCCCATGGCTCTCTACACACACCCTATATGTGTCAATGTGGCCCTTTAGAGGGTTAGGGCCCCCTCGTATAGGGAGACCAAACCCAAATGGACACCGTATGCAATCCTGCATAAGATCCAATGCGTCCCCTAGCCTTCCAGTACAACAAGTCATTAAATTAATCGGGTAAAAAAATTTACAAACTATGGATAACAAATGGACACTTCGTAATGGCATGCCCTTCCATAGTGGACTTTGGCATGTGCTAATGTCTCCAAGCTCCAAAGGGGGTTAGCCAGGTACCTTATTAGGTGGTTTCTACCATTAGAGGGGATAGTATGTCCAAGTTACATCCCTCAAATGGTGGTGGCATGTGATAAAGAGGTGAAATGGAATAGGGAATGAGAGGAGCAATCATGTGCCACATATCGGGGCACAAGGGTAGCTAGAGAAAGGGAATCCTGACTTGATTTTTATACCCTTCTTTATATACTTTTTGCCTTTTATGATTTTTATTTGATTAACGACTTGGGGCTCAAAGGACCAGAGCATGATGTGTAATACATAGTAGTGATTACCCCCTTCTTGGTAGGGTAGTTCATTTCCCTTCGGGGATTGGGACAATCATGGCTTCTTGAATGATAAAGGAGGCTAATCTAGGGCCTATGGAACCAAGGCGATGTCCATGTGTATGGGGTAGAGCTCATGTATTGGCTTTTGCCCACATGCTAATTATGTTTGTCCTGGCCATATTTTGCATCTTGTGGTACATTTTCCTGTTGAATGTTTCCATTTATGTTTTTTCTTTTATTTTAGTTGCTTCAACCTCTAAGGCATCGTTCCAATCTTAACCCAAGGTGGGGACAAGGGAATGGGGAGGCTAACCCTATGTCAACCCAGAGAGGCAATGTGGATCCAGGTGGGAAAGATGATGATTGGGGGTATATTGAATGGAATGGGAGTAGTATATGTGGATAAGGGAGCCAGACCACGCAACCAAAGTCGGGGTTTCCCAAGTAGTACCACCCTAAAACCAAATGGTCAATAAAGGAGATCCCACGGGACTAAAATCCAAGGTTAACATCCAAAAGAAAACAAGGGGACAGAAGCACACACTAATCCCACTCTTTCCGCCGAATCCCCCCATCAATCCATGCCCAGAAGTGTCCATGTTAAGTAAACTCAATACTCAACTACCAAATGAAAAGACATACCTTTTGGTTCGGGAGGCCCAACTTCAAACATACGATCAACATAGATGGATGAGGGACCACATGGTTGGCTCAGGTGGTGGAGAAATGGCACAATGAGCTAGTTTATGGTTGTAAGGGGCTGCTGGCTGCCAGCTGCCAGCTCAGGACCATCATAAAGTTTCTCCTAGGGATATCATCCACGAAGTGGTGGGTAATAGAGACCCCACTTGTTGCCAAAGTTCTCTGATCAAGATGACATCGTCCTATTTCAAGGTAGAAGAGAAGTTGAATGATGCTTCAAACTTTGGTCCTTGGAAAGCAAGGCTAGATATCACTCTTGAAGAAAACAAAGTCCTTGAGTATGTTGAAGACATAGTCACTGATGCACCAGAGAATGCAAGTGCTACTATCAAATCCAAACATAAAAGGATGAAATCAAAGCTAGAAAAAATTTCTTTGATTCTCTTTGTGATCATTTCATTACTTATGTTTCTGGTTTGAAGAAAACTAAAGAAATGTATGACAAACTAATTGGCATGTTTGTAATTAGTAACTTGAACCAGATTATTGCCTTGAAGAATCAAATGAAGGACATCAAGATGAACAAAGGAGAGACGATTCAAGCATACTTCCTAAGAATGACAAAAATCAGGAATCCACTGTCAACAGTTAGGGAAGTTTTACTCGACAAAAAAATGGTGTTGACTGTGCTTGGAGGTCTTTCTTCTGTTTGGGAGACTTTTATCACCACCATCAACAATATTAACAATATTCCCATATTTCATGAGCTTATGGGAAATTTTATTCAAGAGGAGGCCAAAATGATCTCCAGAAGGAGAATTTCACATCATGAAGAAGGAGAACCTATTGCATTTTCAGCCTATGACAAGAGAAGGAAAGGTAATAAAAACTCTCATCATTTTTCAAAGAAATCTACTTTCAAATCAAATGATTCCTTTAAAGGGAATCTAAACATGTCAAAATTTAGATGCTTTAACAGTTAAAAGCATGGTCACTTTTCTCGTGACTGTGGAGAAAGAAGAAGAGCACCTAGATTCAAAAACAAATTTGATTATAGATAAGACACTTATGAAAATCAAAGAAAAGGCCATCTTAAGAAAACAAGAAATGCAAAGTATAGAAATAATGCAGTGGAAACTAAATTAGAATATTTTATTGTTTCTTCTCTTTCCAGCTCTTCTTCTACAGATTCATTAGATAGTTGGCCAGTTGACAGTGGTGCTTCCAAACATTTTACTGGTTACAAAGAAGTGCTCTCTAATCTAGTTGAGAGGGAGACTAGTTTAAATGTTATCCTTGGAGATAATTCTATTGTTCAACTTCATTTCAGTTAGATGATGGAAAATCTATTTTCTGGAAGAAATTTTGTATGCACCTAGTTTGAAAAAAAAAAATCTTGTATCCATATCTGCTCTAGAAGGTAAAGGAATGAAAGTTGCTTTTATTAATGGAAAATTTCTAACCGGGCCTTTGAACTCAATATGAGAGAAGCCTTCACTCTTGGATCAAGACGTGAAGGGCTTTACAAAGTCAATGGTAAACCCATTCATGCACTGGTCCATGATACTGATCTTCAGTGTGAGCTATGGCACAAAAGGTTCACCCACCTACACTACAAAGCCTTACCTCATGTAAGGAAGATGGTTTCTGGAGTGTCTGAGGTCAGAATGGATCATGAAGGTGTTTTCCCAGGATGTGCAAGTGGAAAGCATGTAAAGGGACCATTCCCTTCAAGCGGAAGAAAAACTAGTTAGGTACTTCACCTCATACATTTTGATTTATGTGGACTTATGTGTGATACTTCTCTTGGCAGCTACATGTATTTCATGATTTTTGTTGATGATTTTTCTCACAAGTCATGGATATTCTTTTTGAAAAAGAAAGGGGAAGCATTAAACATGTTCAGAGATTTCGAGGCTCTTATTGAAAATCAAACAGCAAATTTGATCAAAACTTTCAAATCTTGTAATAGGGGAGAGTTCACCTCCAATGATTTTAATGATCTTTGCAAAGACGTCAGAATAAAGAAAGAAACCACTATGTCATACAATCGATAACAAAATGGTGTGGCTGAGAGGAAGGATAGAACCATTATGGAAGCAGTCAGAGAGCTTCCGTAGCCATGATGCATGATCAAAAGCTACCAAAGTTTTTGTGGGGAGAAGCTACAAATACCGATGTTTAAGTGCAAAATAGAACTCCTCATCAAGCCTTAAACAATAATACTCTTGAAGAATTCTTCACTGGTAAAAGGCCTAAGGTGAGTCATTTGATAATCTTTGGCTGTCATGCATACGTCCATGTGCCAAAAGATAAAAGGAACAAATTTGGAAGCTTTAGGTAAGAGAGGTACGCTTGTTGGTTATTTTGATAATTCAAAAGCTTATAGAATTTATGTACCTAGTCCAATGTTGCACGAAGCTGTGACGAAATGGACGTTTTTTGAAGTGACATGGAAGCGTCATTTCCAAAAAATCTAGGAAGCGAAGCGTCCTTTAAGCGTCATATATATATATATTTTTATTTTTATTTTTTTGCATTTATATTAAAAAAATATCCAAAATACCAAATTAATTGTAGAAGATATGGAAGCATGCATATTTGTACATAAATCAAGATAGATATGACATCCATTGTACATTAATGATTAATTATTTGAGCATCAACCATTTAGATGCATCAACCATCTATAATCTAGATTCTTCTCCTCTTGTCTAGTCTTTGCCTCTACCTCGATTATCTAGGGACATTAGTCAAAATTGCCCAATTTTGATCAAACTCTAATGCAAGCCTTAAAATATGGTAGAAAGAACTTAACATGCTTGATCGATTATTTTGACTTGATTGAAATGTAATTTTTTGCTAACGACATGACAAAGGAGTTAAACAATTAACACCACCAACACTAGGGTACATATAGGGCTTGGTGCACTTGATTAAATGCTAATCACATACCCTCATACATGATATAATCTAATGACATGCCACCATGCCATTGATCCTGAATTCCTGAAATCTGTTAAGTCTGCTGAATTTTGAATAGGATATGAAATTCTATTTTCTCCATATGAAGTCCGATCAGGCTGGAACCACTCTCAAACATCCCGAGTCATTTCATGGTAATGTTAAAAATTTAAGTAAAAGGATGAAAATGAAAAATAAATGAGAATGTCACTTTTACTTTAAGAATTTAACATTACCATGAGGGAGCATGTAAGAAACATCTAAGGAGGTAAAAGAGAGCTTATATTTTTTTCATCCTATCCCTAACTCACCTACTAACCCAACCAAAGACAAAAATTTAAAAAAAAAAAATCAAAAAAATCGTTTTTCTGACCTACATTAGTCGGATCCGTACGGCGCTGTACGGAACCGTTCGCGATCCGTACGGATCCATCCCTGAATCGCGGCGGTTCCGTACAGCGATCCGCCGTACGATCCGCGGATCCGCTGTACGGAATCGCGGATCCGGGCGTACGGATCCGAAAAACCAGGAATCGCAATTTTTTTTAGGATCCGCGGTTCCGAAAATCGAATCCGCGGTTCCGGGTACGGATCCCGTACAGTTCCGTATGGGACGCGGTTCGGGCCTTGGAGCCGGGGGGGGGGGACGTTTCCTGCAACATTGACCTAGTCAAAGAACTATAGAGTTTAGCAGAGACGTAACATTTGATGAAGATGTAACTCTTGGAAAAGCAGAGACTCTCCTCCTCCTGCCATTACTGAAAGATAAGCTGCTAATGAAAAAGAGTCTGCATCTGAGTCTGAACTAGAACATGAGAATGAGCTTGTTGATAATCCCATGGGTTCCATGGATCCTCTAGATCCTCCTACCAGAAAGAGACCACTATGGTTGTGAGATACCTTGCAAGATGTTGAACAACATGTTGCCCCAAGAGGAACGCTTAAAAAAAGTAAGAAGCCAAGTTGTTGTCAAAGGTATGTTGCTGCCATGAGCAACATCATTCAGGAAAAACCTTGCACCTTTGAAGAAGCTGCAAAAGAACAAGTCTGGAAAGATGACATCACTAAAGAATACGAGTCCATCATCTGGAATGATGTCTGGGAAGTGGTTCCTAGACCTCAAGGTAAATCTGTTATCACTTCCAAATGGTTGTTTAAGATTAAACATGGTGCAAATGGTAGTATTGAAAAATATAAGGCTAGATTTGTAGCTGGAGGTTTCTCTCAGAAAGAGGGAATAGATTATGATGAAATTTTTGCATCTGTAGCTCGATATAGTACTAATCGTTCTGTTGTTTCCTTAGCTGCTAGTGAGGGATGGACTCTTCACCAAATGGACGTGAAAACTGCTTTCTTGCATGGCTTTCTCAAGGAAGAGGTATTTGTGGAACAACCACAAGGCTTTGGAGAGAATGATAGAGAAACTCATATATGCAGACTAAAGAAAGCCTTATATGGGCTGAAGCAAGCTCCAAGATGTTGGTATGCTCGCATTGATAGCTACCAGATGAAGCTTGGTTTCACCAGAAGCAGTGCAGACCCAAACCTCTACTTCAAGGTTGTCCAAGGTATACCTTTGATTTTGGTATTGTATGTTGATAATTTATTCTTGACAGGAGGAGAACCTCTTATCCTCTAGTGTAAGAGGGAGTTAGCTTCTTAATTTGAAACGAAAGATCTTGGTTTGATGCATTACTTTCTAGGTCTAGAGGTCTGGCAAAGACCTGGTGAAATTTTTCTTTCTCAAGGAAAATATGTTGTTAAGCTTCTTGAAAGATTTTCTATGGTAGAATGTAAGTCCATGCATACTCCTATGGAAATGAATTTTAAGAAATTATGTGGCAAAGCTGCAAGACCTAATCTGGAAAATCCCACAGAGTATAGACAACTCATAGATGCTTTGATGTTTTTGGTAAACACTAAGCTTGACATATGCTTTGTTGTAAACACTTTAAGTCAACATATGATTGATCCCTTTCATGCCCATTGGATTGTTACAAAACATGTACTCAAATACTTGCATGGAACTATCAATCTAGGATTGAAATGCACTGCTAAAGAGGTAAGACTTTATGGATATATTGATGTTGATTGGGATGGTAACTCTGTTGATAGAAAAAAAACTTTTGGGTGTTGCTTTAGCTAGGGCTGCCATGATATCTTGGATGAGCAGAAAGTAGAAGTCTGTTGCATTGAGTACAACTGACGCTGAGTACATTGTTGCTAGCATGGCTAGCTGTGAGGCAGTTTCGCTGAGAAAGCTTTTTTGGGGAACTATTTGAGCAAGTTCCAAAAACAACAGTTATATATTGTGACAATAAGAATGGGATTTGTCTCGTAGAAAATCTTATGTTTCATGACAAGTCCAAGCATATTGAGATCAAGTATCACTATATGTGGGATATGGTGCAGAGAGGAGCAATGAGGCTCCATCACATCTCCACCAATGATCAGATAACTAAAATTCTTACCAAGCCTTTACCTAAAGGAAATTTCTTGGCTCTTAGAGAGCAACTTGGACTTATGGACATGACCCTTCCAAGAAGTGGTCAAAACTTATCGAGAACATTGAGCTACCTTTACAGGATTAGGGAATGATGCCAGAAAGCTCTTGAGGATGAGGGACCTCTTATGTAGTGTGTGCCACAAGAGTAGGCCTCAATATGCATCTGACCCATAGTCTGGGACATGGGAAGAACCACTTATCTGGCCAATAGATGTAGTGAGACTTGTTTGTATGACTTGTCTAGGATGTGGATGTTCCACCACTTGACGTTTAAAGAAACTTCGTTGCTTTTGATTCTTGTTTGTGTGACTTGTTTGAATCTTTTCTATGTGATGCTTGTGTTCTATCACTTCATTTTTAAGATGAAAATTGGTTGAGTGTAATCATTACCTATGTGACATATGATGATCCTTTCCTTTTCAAATTTGTGTCAAGTGGATGATTCTTCCTTAGATTGCGACTTCATTGTTACAAATGTTACATAGCAGAGTTGAATTGAGATGAATGAAAGAGATCAAAGGAACCAGAGATCTTTGTTGCAGAAAGAAATTCCTCCCTAGCTGAGATGGAGTGTTAAAATTTGGCCGCTTGAGGATGAATTTCTCCTAGAAGAAATCATATCTTTCAGTTCTGTTTGAACCACCTATAATAAAATTTCATTTTTGACAATTCTAATATGACTTTCCAAAAATAGTAAGTCACATCTCAATTTGGAAGTGACTTTCCAAAAATAGAAAGTTAAGTCTAAATGATCAAGGATGATCTCGACATATGGAATTCACTTTAAAATCAAATCAATCGTGATAATACAAGTTGAGAATTGATGTTTTATCGTTACTATTATTATTATTATTATGATACTATTATTTATAAAATAGTCTAAAGTCATTCACCTTTAAATGGATGAATAAAAACGAATTCTCTCATGGAATAAGTAAGTTAAATTGAGAATTTCTTACTTGGAAAATCGAACCTCTCTCTTTGAATAAAAAATTAACTCCGCACTTAAGAGAATGCAACTCTCCCTCACTAATTCAATTATGGCAAAAGTGTAACTCCTCATTAAATGCACTAGCAACTCCCTCATTCAATTCGATTTGTAACTCTCACCAAATATTCTCTCATGTCTAAATGTAACTCTCTCTCTCCCTAATTCAAATTGTAAATCCTAAAGACAAGTGTACCTCTCTTTCTATTCTTGGGATGAGTTACACTTCTCCTCAGGTAACTCCTCCCTCATGCAATTCGATTCTCCAATTATTGGCTCAAGGCATGAATTCATTTTGCAACTCCTCTCCTTTCTCATCTATTTAAGCAAGAGCAAGTGACAGTTGAGAGTAGCATGTTCATTGTGAAGGAGTGCTAGTGTTGACTGTGTGCAAGAGAACTGTAAGAGCAAGGGAAGAGTTCGAGCAAGTGTGAAAGACAAGATCTCATCAAGAGGAGGAGATCTTGAAGAAAATAGCAAGAGCACTTCAGCTGCAAGTTGATCAGACATAGGTGACTCTCTCTCTCTCTTTCTCTCTCTCTCTCTCTCGTTGTGTGTACTTTGTTGAACACTTGAAGAAATCTAATAGAAGAAAAATCATTTGGGCTTTCCCCTTGTGGGTTTTTCCCTAGTCATTGGACCTAACTAGTGCCCTTCCTAAAGCTATAGGCCAGTAGGGGAGATCCCACAAGACTAGGGTTGAGGATTAACCCCCATTTAAGGTGAGGGAACAAGACCTGGTCAAACGCTTCTTTCTTCTAGGTCACCCAATAATCCATGCCTAAGGCACCTAATGAAAAACAAGCATGAGCACCTGATTGCACAATGAAAAGCATACCTTTCGAGTTGGAATGCCCACCTTTGAACATATGCTCTTGGCAAATGGGCAAGGAGACAAATGACTAGTTCATGGAGTTAAGATCAAATGGCACAATCTATCAACTACATCGATAGCAGTCAGGGGTTGTCAACAGTCGGTTGAAGAGATGTTTAGGAGAAAAAATATCCTATGGGATCACCCACTTTTGGTGCGTAACATTTGGCTCCAACTGGGACATGAGCTCTCTGTAGAGTGCATGATCAATGTACTCAAATGTTGAGGTCATGAGAACACCAGCAATTCTTTGGGACCGTAGACATGTATCCTGCACATCACAAACAATGTTGGAAGCATGTGTCCTAGGCATATTTTTATCGCCCATGTTTTCATCAAATAATAAAACCATATATAAAAGAAAACATATTCTATGATGCAAGTCTAATCTAAATGTGTCTGTTCTAGCATGAGAACATGATATGATGATAGTAGCTATGCAAAATCAATATGCAAAGCATCCTACTCTATCATGCATGCTACATTATGCAAGTGCTAAGTATAGTCATATAGCCAATGTAACCAGCATATCATTAGGTCAGGTTTATATTCCTTACCACTATTATAAATAATGATATACATTTGAAAGCACAAATGATAATCATGACAGTCATATGTTAGGTAACAAGAGTAACATTTGAAACCACCTTCAATCATATGCTTTTGACAAATGGGCGAGGGGACAAATGACCTATTCAGGGAACAGAGATCAAATGGCACAATACATTGGCTACATTGATGGTTGTCAGGGGTCGTTGGTCATCGGTTGAAGAGATGTTTAGGAGAAAAATTCTCTTATGCGATCACCCACTTTTGGTGGATAACAAGGCACCTATTAAGAAGTGCTGACATTGGGATGTGTTACCAATCTTTTTAGCAAGGTTGTTAAGGTCCTGGCAGTCTTGCTAGATTGGCATAAACAGGGCAGGGACCTCCTGTCACATTGGCCCAACCCCCCACTATTTAGCTCAACAACTCCTAAAAAACCAAAGGAGGCTTCCCTAAATATCCCACAACACTACAGTGTGTGATCAATGCCTTATATGGAATCAATGGGTGAAGGTGTTCAAGTTTTGTTTCTTGTCCTGCTGATAAGACAGTGATAAAACAGTGCATATTTCTAACAACAAATTATTACTAGTCAAATCACTAAAAATATGCAGTGTAATCTATAGATTTTGGTCTACGGAGTTTATCCTAACCGAATGTGGAGTTATTTCTTTGTTTAGATACATGTTTTACGAGTGATGAACAAAAAATTTTGCTTTCCTATGGGACGGACTACTGAGTCTTATTAAATTGCAGGGGCAGCAAGCTATCTTCTATGTTTAGGCCCACTTACAATGTTAAAACACCCCTTGGGAGTCACCCAAGGGTATGAGGAGCTAGAGGGTGGTTATATAGGCTTTGGGAAGCCCTCCCCTCTGCTTGCTGGGACTGAAAATGTAATTTCCAGTTGGCTGGAAATTAATCTTCAAAACTCTGGGTTATGCTAAATCCCATATTTATATCCAACAAGAGAAACAACTAGAAAATGCAATAACACAACTATAGAATTAAAAAAAAAAGCTATAAACAATGTACACCTGAAACAACCAAATCCTTATCAAATGTACTTACCTGTGAGCTTGAAGGATTGGTTAGAGATAGCTAAAAACCGGGTCCAATGAGGTAAAATGCTGCCCAAACCTGCAGATCTAAAACCTAATGACTAGATACAAGCATCAAATATGCTTTATAATAACTGGTCACTAAATGGGGGATTTAAATATGACAATTTTAATACTCATCCCAAATTAAATATTGTTGTGAATGATATAGGTATTAATGACCAACAAGAAAATCCTACTATAAATGCAAAGATAAAAAGAGAGAATTGATGTTTGTTTGTTTTTTTCTTTTATTTTAGCTTTGTGGTTGTCGAAATTATACCTCGTTCCCGTGGAACTCACCAATTGCAAGAGATAGAAGTATTATTCCTCCTAGATTGTTATGCCCAGTTTTTGTCAATGGATTATGTTTGGTCCTTATTACTTATGGAAGACGCCCCCAATGTTGCTTAACCTTCTTTGTACCTTTCAATCCCCGTTAAGAGCAGCCTCTCCTTGAAGCATCTCCAAACTTTTCTCTTTATACGCAAAGGAATACGAAACCCTTGAGATAGTAAAGCCTTTTGAGATGATGTTTAAAATCCTCAGGTTGATCTTTCAATCCCCGTTAAGAGCAGCCTCTCCTTGAAGCATCTCCAAACTTTTCTCTTTATACGCAAAGGAATACGAAACCCTTGAGATAGTAAAGCCTTTTGAGATGATGTTTAAAATCCTCAGGTTGATCTTACTTGCAAAACAAAACAAACAAGTAGGGAGACCCTAGTTGTTTGCCTCCAAGAATTTTGATAACTCCACAATGGCAAAAAGCATTAGTTTTAGGATAGATTTACGCAATCACAATTTAGATTAGATATTAAAATTAAAACCCCAGAACATTAACAAGAAGAAAAAAGATAACAATAACCACTCCACAATGAATAAACAATGTTTGCAAAATAATGAGCTCTTTGTATTAGACAGCACTTGTCTCTTGTGAACAACAACCCTTACAAATGAGAGTGGCTAGCCTTTTATAGATAAATCTCTAATGGCTAGATAACCACTGGTTGGACTCAATAAAATATTGCTAGTCACCCACAAATCGGGGCATAGCAACTTTTTTTTAACTCCAAACAATATTACAAATACTTAAATAATTTCCCTAATGGGGTCGACTTAGACAAATTTCCCAAAGAAGAGCATGGGATTCCCCTTGAAAGTGGTCAACAATAGTCTCCAATCAAGATATGAGACTTTTCTCCCCAACGTTCTTCTCCATAGTCCACTTAAGAATTCAACTTGCACAATAGGTATAGCAAATTATTTCTTGAGGCTCGACTTGGCCATCTTCTTCATTCATGTGCTTGCAATGGCTATTTTTATGGTCCATTTCTTAACTTTCTGGTCCATGAGGCTCCAACAGCTACTTGACTTGACTTTCCAATAGCCAGTTTCTTGCAACAACTACTTTTTAATGTGATTTCACTTCCATGCACAAAATAGTAGTGTAATTCGGACAACTCCAATTCATGTTAAGCACTAGCCTTCTAGGCCTAGCATCCCATACTATTGCATCCCTCATGCCACCTAATTCCATGCCACACTCAAGCAACTGAAAAAAAGTCCAAATCACTACCACATCATGTATCAGATGTCAAACACATAAGGTTCAAACACAAAGGCCTCAAAGAATGTGTCTCTAAGTTGCATGAAATGCTGAAACGGGTACGGCTAGAAACACAACCCCCAAAAAATGGAAACATCATGCAAAATGTCATATATATGTATGTATGCATGTATGTATGTATATATGTACATAATTTTTTTATAAATAAGTTAATAACGCTTCTTGCAAGAAAAAAAAGAATGAGACACATAAACGACATTTTTGAAGGAAAACCCAATCTATGTTAGCTCTCATAGATGATTACATGATTCAAAATCCAAAATTATTCTTTATAAATGAGGTTGTACATCCAAGATTCGAAAATCAGCCTTTATACATGAGGCTTTACATCCAAAATCAACCTTTATACGTGGCTATATGTGTTGGAAGTGAAATATAACATGAGCTAATGAAAAATACAATTACATATCATATAATCCTAATCCTCATCTTCATTAACAGAAATAGAAAAGTTATCTTTTTAGCAAAACTAGAGCATGAATTGATAAGAGATAAATTAGTTTGCGGAGTGATTAGAGATAAAATTTGGTATTATATCAAATCTATTTTCACCATAGAACCTTCTTAGGTGCGTGACTGAGCCCGTAGAAGCAAAAAAGTCACAGAAACACAGAAAAATTGAGTGGAAACGGAGCAGGTTTAGCCCAAAACGCCGCTGAAATGTTTCAGTGGTGTTTAAAAGAAACGCCACCTAGGCATTTCAGCAGGGCATTTCGATCACATTTCGGTGGCATTTCGGCATTTCGGGGAGTTTCAGGTACGAGTATGCCACGTTGGGGGCCATTTCCCGCAACATAGATGTGTCTTGTATCATAGGACATACCAAATTATTGGTTGAAATTTGAATATGTACTTTCTAGCATAACTACATTCAGATCCAAATACAAATACAGTAAGACACAACCAAAACAATGCACAAAAGTCATCCTACTGTCAAATCTGACATTTTGATTCCTCTGCACTCAACAGGTAAACCTTCTCAATTCTAAATAGATTAGTTATTCTAAATTCTATTCCTCGTTGAAAATCCTAGAATATTTAGTTCCCAAAGGAACTAATTTCAAATGATTTTTAGTAGTAGTTTGAATATCCTAAATTAGAAAATTGCATGCCCCCTAGAGTGTATTCTAGAGCTTGAATTCTTTTCCCCACACAAATCCTTTCACAATATAAATAACTAAATATTACAATATTGTGTTCTGTTTCTTCCCTGCAAATATTCAAGACTACAGATTTCCTCCATGTAAGATTCAACAATCCAACAAGTATTATGGAACTTACACCATACTCTGCAAATTGTTAGTTCCGATCAAACACCAAAAATTCATCCAAGATATACAAAACATACACAAGTGCTTTGGAAAAAGAAATACCATACACTAGTTCTATTTATTGAGGGAATACATTTCATAGAATTTAAACATTTGCAGGATTCGCCATATTTTCCTCTTCCTCACTATAAAGACAAACACTAAGACTAATTAAAGCAAACTTAAAGTTATACCAGTATTAGTAGCAAGTGGATGTTTTCTGATAATCCACATTTACAAAGTACATGATCAAAGTTTGAAACCTCTAAACTAATCATTTATGGAATTCCTAATTATCTTGTAATTGTAGAATAATACTAAATATTGGAAACTACCATTCTAATGCTTTACGGATCAATATGCATAAAACACTAAAAAGGACTTCAAGAAATATTAATATATAACCATGTTATATACAAGAGCAAGTTTCAACAGCAAAATTCTCCGAAATATCAATTCACAGCAACTGACCTTCGTAGTTCATTTTCAAGATCCTTTACTCTTCCCATATAGCTTTCCTCTACTCTCTGAACATAATTACTTCTCAATCTTTTAAATTTCTGATGATCTCCATAGGTCCTGCCATATCAAACAAATAACTTAAATTATGAGATAGCATCAATATGGTAGATAATAGTATCAATCAAGGAAAATCCAAATCCCAAATGACAATGCCAACTATGACATCTAATTCATAGTAAATATCACATCGACCAAGCTTGAAATACTAATGTGATTATTCCACATGAAATTTCTCGTACATTACCTAACAAATTCATTGTTGAGTTCAAATTTCTAAATGAAAACAACTACAACTCAAACACAAATTTCATTTTTTCCATACTCACCCAAATTTGTAACCTAGCTCACATGCATTTATTAATACCATTTTAGCAAGAGTGTATATCAAATTCTCAAGTTCAACAATTGTTTTGTCACACATCATTGCACTAGGCAATGGTGGCACAAGCTGCTGTGTCAGTTGAGATGTAAGTTTCAGCCTCCTCTTCGCTTGAGAAATTGATCCTGCTTTTTCATCAAAGATGTCATCACTTTCATCCTACAAACAAAATCAAAACATCTCAAGTTAAACAGCGTTAATACAATCCTATTTATCTCTGAGAAGTGAAATGTAATAAAGTTGCACAAATAAAATCTTCCTAGCTGCAAAATACTCAGATTTGAACCCCATCGCATTCCATATCAGCAGAAAAATCTATACAAAGTAGATAGTTCAGTGACTCTAACTTGCTCTGCATGCGAAAGCACAAATCCATGGGATACTGCTAAGAATCAATCAAACCATAGCATCTCTTGCATACAATTTCCAAAAGAGGAAATATCTTTAAAGTCTCTTCTAGATGATTTCAAGAGAAATTATGATATTCAACATTAAATAATTTAATCAGTGACAACCAAAAATTGAAGTATTAATCTTCATTCTTGTTATCTAATACATAACAAATAACGTCATTGTTAAAATTATGCAACTGCTTTCAAATTCCACTTTAGAATGGTCAAGATCATAATTGCATTAGATTCCTCTTTTCGAAAGGACCAAAATCGACCTATAGATCGCGTTAATCAGTTAAGTGGAAGTTAAATTATGAATTATTTTATTTATTAAAGTGTAATGGAAAGGGTTGGCCTAAGCACACGTGGAATAAGTCAAGTCAGCCTCAACCCCAAAGCGGACCCTCAGCTATAAATAGAAGCAACCTCAAGTTCATTCTCACACTCTTGCTCAAACGATCTTCTATCTGCATTCTTTGTTTGGTTCATCTATTATGTTTTTGGCTCGCATAGGTTCGACAGAAAGAGTTCACGCAAGGTCCAAAATCACAAGTCTGAAGCTCACGCAAGATTTAGGGTTTTATGTTCTAGTCGCAGGCACAGAACTAGTAAAACCAGGCTCTAGCTGCAGGCACAGAACGGCTACATAGTGGTTGAGGTGCCATAGCCATAGGCTCAGCGTGGCTAGGTAACGACTAGGTAGCGGCCAGCTGCTGGCACAACACGGCAAGGTAGCGACCAGGGAAGCCCTAGCCGTAAGAACATCATTGCAAGGGTGCAACTAAGGGTTTCTGGGCTTGATCAACCTCTGGTGCTTGTGCAGATGTTTGCAGATAGCTTTGATAGTGTCCTGGATTCAAATATAGGACTGGACAATTGTTTTTCAATGAGTTTCAATGATCAATGGTATTCGGGGTTTCTTACTATTGTAGATCTGCAGATCTATAAATCTACTCTATATATTTCCGCTGCAAAGATGTATCTACAGTTTTCACTCAGTATCAGCAGTGTTCATCAATATGCTACTCAGAATCAAGTTCCTTCAACAGAAGTATGTTTAAGGTCATATTATGCATGTGCTAGTTGTTTACTACATTATCAAGATATGGATCTATGGATCATTGTACTCTTGTTTGCTGAATCATTTGATGACAATCTAAGAAGAAGAATTTGCAAGGGTTTTCCCCATAGTGGGTTTTTCCCTGGTCTCGGACCAATCCAGATGTCTATATGTCTGCATGCTTTTCTTCTTATGTTTCCTTATGTTTCGTTGCATAGATGATTATGATGTTATTATTATTTCTCAATAGTTGCATATGTTGATGGTTAATAGTGTAAATATGAATAATGATATAATGATATGGGGTAAACTTAATGTGTTAATGAAGAAATGCAACTATCAAAGCAAAGATCAATGTAACCCTTTGAAAAATTAACATTGTATCAGAGTTGGGCTCAAGAAAAGCCATGGAGATCACCCGCATGGAGACACTTATGATGAAATCAAGAAGAGGATGGTGGAGACCTAAAAGAATTCTAGGGTATGAAGAAAACCCTAGGTACTTAGTGCTTAAGGGTTTGATGGTGAGGGTTTGAGAGAAACCTTGGTTTATGGTAAAGTCTTGAGATGTGATGTATGAAACCCTAGCATGGTCAATGTGAAGCACTTGGGATTGATTTGATGAAGCCCTCAATGGGATAGTCTCTAGTAGAGCTGGTTGTTGAAAAGGTTGATTGAAGGCAACAATGTTATGTGGTCTATGAATGGCTCTTGAAGGTTGGTTCAAGAGGGAGAGGATCATCTCTCATTAAAGATAAGTATTCCTTGACTCATGACTTTACTCTTGTTTAGTCTTATGGATTTGATTATGATGATCATTGCTTATACTTCCTGCATGTATATTTTGAGTATCTGGATGTTTCTAACCTTCTTGATGAGATGTGATAAGTGGATCCCTCTTGAGGATCATTTGAGATGCAGGAAAGAAAAGCTAGATCTAGAAAAGGGTAAAGAGGCACTTGATGAAACGGTGACAAGTTCTACAAGTTGCCTATGTGAAGGTGCACAGGTATTTGAATACTACAAGGTATGCATGGTATATTGTTTTAATGTTATGTTTCAGCTATAACAATTGGATGGCTAGGTAAGCCCTATGATATGTTGAGAATGTCTCCTTTGCAAATGACTCATGCATGCATATGAAAGTGATTTGGATTTATGATAAAATGGTGCACCTAGTCTTGAACATTTTGATCATGAGGAGCTTCTTGAAGGCTACTTATTGTTGATCTTTGATATAGTGGCATAACTTGATGTTTGGCTAACATCTATTGTTTTTGAGATCCTAATTCCAACTCTAGTAAATGATGCTCTTGACTCTTGATATGCATAAGACATGTTGGATCTCTTAAAGAAGGTTACCTCATTGATATGGTATTGATAATGCTTGTGATAAACATGATGAAAGCTCATGGAAAAAGAGATTGACACTCTGCTGGTTTATTGAATAACCTAACTTGATCCTATTGATCATGAAAAGCATGGTATTGGTGACCATGATGATAAAGGTATATCTATGAGATTGATGTTCTATATCTCTTACTACCTGTGGCCATGTCTTTATGGCGTATGGCGAAATCAAATGCTCTAACTTGATGTATTGTTATTGTGTTCATAAGATATGGTGTCACATCTTCCTATTGCCCTGATCTTTCAAGTCTAACCTTTGATAAAAGATTGAGGCCATGATGTTGATAATAATGATAGATATGTGTTTATGATCTAACATATCTGCTATTGCATGACTCTAGTAAAGACAAGTTGATGACATGAATGAAAATGAAATTGCATGTTCTACTATGATTTATGGGTATCTGACATTGTTGATCCACAACAGAGGTCTAAGCCTCTCTCGCACAAAAGAAGGCCCATAGGTGTGACTATGCCTGTCAGTCACATATTTGAAGTTTTGTGCACGAAAACGCTCTATACTCTGAATCAAGGGATCTATGACACGTCCTGCTATTGTAAACTGATTTCGGAAGTTGCTGGGATTGAGCATGAAATCAGAGGGTCACTTGGAAGATGTCAGTTCTGCAGATGTGTTCCGGATATCAAGAAGATCTGTCAACAGAAAAATTTCGTATGTTTGAACCGAACTTGTGTTTGCAGGTGATTGAGACATTCATATGAATATGTCATTATGTTTGAAGTGTGACATGATTTGGTTGATTGATGAGTTGTGTTTGGAACTTTGACATGATGTTTTAGAACTTTGAATTGATGATTGAGACATGTCTTTGAATTATAAATCTTACCACGATTGCACATTTGGATTTGACATGTTGTCTAACGACTTGATTTGTTGATTATTGATTTTCATTGATAACAATGTTATGTGGGCATAGTGACCTTCAGTGTCCTATGTGAGTATTCAAAATTATGGTTCTATATTGGTCTCCTTGTTCCTAGCACAATGGTTGTTGTGATTCGGTATGAAAATGGAACCTACATGACTTAACCTTGATGTATGAACTTGCATTGATTAACGGAAATGGCTTGTAAAGGCATCTTAAATGACAGACTTGATGGCTTGACGATAAATAAATTCAAGACTTGATATGAGCTCTACCTATCACCTGGTTGAAAGAATTGATACTATGATATTAATGTCTTTGATAATAGTTTTGGTCTAGCTTCTAAACTTTGATGAGATGACTTTGTTGACACAACATTGATTTATGTAAGGTTGAGTATGTTGGCCTGGTAAGACATTATGCTTACAGAAAGCGTTGCGTGATGCAAGCTTCCCGATTCAAATTCGTCCATATTTGACAGTTATCTGAAGAAGTCAGGATAATGAGTTCCAAGTCATGGCCTTAATTTTGATTATGGCTTTGGTTTTATATATTGATGGTCTACCCTTGACAGGTGATGAGCCTCTAACGAACTAAGTAAGAGGGAGATGGCTTCTGAATCTCAAAATGATGTATCATGGCATGATGAATCGATTTCTGGAATTTGGGAAAGAAATCCCATGTTGCAAAAATGTTGAAAAATGTCTTTGTGTAATGGAAATGTAAATCATTGGACACTTTGATTTAAAGTTCAAATGTTGTTGAACTTGTCATGGCATCTAACAGTTGATTGAAGCATTGACGTTCTGTTTTGAACATCCATCCATATATGATGTGTATAAAACATGATTAAAATCATGATTGAGCTACTTCATTCAGAATTGCCACCAAACATCCTCTTGAAATATCTGCATGAAACGTTCTACTTTTAAATGCTAAGATATTTCTACTATGATATGTGGCTACATGGATGTACTAATGATGTTTGGGATTATTATTAATGAGCACATTTGGATGCTGAGATCTGCCATGATATCTTGAATGTAAGACCGAGGTTGGATATGATATTGCTAGCAAGGCTAGCTGTGAGGCAGGATGTAGAAGCTCCCTAGAGAGATGTTTGAGCATGATCTCGATAAGACACAGATACACTGTGATGACAAAGAATCCTATATATATATATATATATATATATATATATATATAGTTGGGACCAAGATTTCTCCCTTCATTGAGACAGTGCAGCTGTTCGAGACAAGCTTAGGCTTGTGATTGAAACCTCCTTGAGAGGAAGGATGATTACGGTATCCATTTGTGATTGACACCTTCGTGAGAGGGCAGATGATTATGGTATCTTGTTGTGATTTACATGATTTTTTATTTGATGTCCTGTATGAACAGGAATCAGTTGCTATTGAGACAAGCAAATAACATATATGAGTATGATGAGAGCAGCGATGATCGAGGACACTAAGCAAACTCTTCATCCCTATTTGAGCTCCCGGGATGAGGAATTGAGATGGAGGGCTCCTAGGGTTGAGGGAACTCTGGACAATAGGGTATGACCCCCATATGTTACCCATACGATTAGAGATATTGCTCCCCTATCTTTATAGGGTCGGAGAATGTTGCTCCCCTGATTGGTCTTCGCAGAGTATACCCCAGTTAGCATCATACCCTCAAGCAAGGCTTGATGGGAATACCGCTCCTCGTTTGACCAACGAGTTGAGAGTGTACTTGGGGTGTACAACCCAAGTCGATTATGATGCAGGTGTTCTACCACATGACTATTCAAGGTCATCAATGGGAAGATCAATAGGAAATAGGATGGGTTGAGATAACCATATGTGGTTCCGAGTTGAGATTAAGCTCCCCGATGTGATTCCACGGTCTCAAGATGGGCCCCTTGCGTGCATGGATATCCTATTGCTCCATATGGAGTTGTAGATGTATTATTGTATAGCTCCCCCATTAGATTCTGGGTCAAGATTGTAAAAATTTCCTCTTTCCCACCCCGGTTTTCAGTTTCACCTTATTTCTCCAAATAGTTAAATGCCCTTTCCCATATCCTTACATTCAACAAACTGGAAAATAAATTTTTGCTGAAAACACAAATTCTGGAAAATTTACAGAATGCTGCAAAATGCAGAAATAAAAAATCAGCAAGCATAAAACAGCCATTCAACACATTTAACACTAATATTTTTGGTCAACATGACCCTGGAAAAACCCCCTACAACTCTTGGGGAAAACCAGTTCGAAAGCTTCTCTTTTATTTTTCTGAATATAAAACTCAGAAAAAATTCCAGCAACCAATTTACAGACTTATCTCGATTTCCGTGCTTGCACACCGCCTCGGAAATTGTGCCAAATCAGCAACAACAGAAAACAGAAAATTTACAGCACCTTAGGACAGCATTAAATGTTGTACGACCACCTCGGGAAGCGTGCCGGAACAACCGTACTTTGTTGTACGGACTGTACAGATTTTGTACAGCAACCTCTCTCGAAATCCATGCCAAAAAACAGAGTTGTAGCTACTGTCCTCTTCCTCGGTTTTTGTGCCGGAAATGACAGCCACCCTCTTCCTTGAAAAACGTGCCTGATTTTTGTGCCTTGGAGTGCGTGCTTGCTACTGTACCCTCTTCCTCGATTTTTGTGCCTCCTCACTTGGAAACACTGCCTCTCCTTTGCTGTACGGATTTTCTGCCTCGATATGTGTGCCAATAAATGCTGTTGTACCTTTGTTGAAATCTCTTCACTGCTGCCCTCCTCCTTCTCACTGCTCAGAAAAATCTCCAGCTCTCCTTCTCTCCTTCTCCCAATCTGCTCATGAAAGAATGAATGACCTTTTCCCTCCTTTTCCTCCTTTAACCTAACCCTAAGTGACTTTTGGGGAATCCCGAAATCCAATGGCTGAAATAGATTGAGATCTAGGGCTGAGATTAAATGCTCATTTAAATCTCACTTTCTATTTTTAATTCACCCCACTTTAATAAAGACCCACTTAGTCATTTATTTCCAAAGTCACTTTTCCTTTCTAATTTTACATTGACTTTATTAAAGTCACTTTAAAATTAGACTTTAATAACTTTATCACTTAAAGTCACTTTTAAATTAGATTTGACTTTATAACTTTATAAAGTCACTTTAGTAACTTTATCACTTAAAGTCACTTTAAAATTAGATTTGACTTTATAAAAATTATAAAGTCACTTTAGCAGAAAAATTAAATTCTTTTGGACACTTTTCCCTAGGCCAAAGATCAAAGCCTTAGGGAACCACCTGTCCTCCGGTACCAAATTTCAACACTCCCTCTTACCGAGGAAGGTGTTCCTCACCACACCCATCTTGTCTCTGAAGTAGACATGCTTGCCCCGTGGTAAGGCTTTAGTAAGAATATCTGCAACCTGCTCATCAGTGGGAATATACTCAAGCTTCACAGCTCCTTTCTGAACATAGTCTCTGATGAAGTGATATTTGATCCCGATATGCTTTGACCTGTCATGAAATACTGGATTCTCAGTGAGTTTAATGCAACTCTGATTATCACAGTAAATCACTGAAGGTCTCAACGGCTGACCAAATAAGCCAAACAACATCTTGCGAAGCCAGATGGCCTCACAACTAACTAGACTGGCTGCCATATACTCTGCTTCCGCTGAACTCAATGCTACTGACTGCTGCTTTCGGCTGAACCATGACACCACTGCCGAACCCAACCCAAAACAGCACCCTGAAGTGCTCTTCCTATCAGAAGCACAACCTGCCCAATCAGAATTAGTTTAACCTGCCAATCTCACTCCATCCCCCTGCCTGTAGTCCAGACCATAATCCACTGTCCCCTGCAAGTACCGCAAAATGTGTTTTGCAGCCACCCGGTGAACCTTCCTAGGCTCACACATAAACTGACTCATCGTGTTGACTGCAAAACAAATATCTGGTCTAGTGTTGACCAGATACATCAAGGAACCAATCAGCTGTCTGTACAATGTGGGATCCACCAACTCGGAATCCTCATCACATCTTCTTCTCTTCTAATCAAGTACGAGCTCCTTGGAGGACATTTTCGACTCACACGTGGGAAGAAGGACGAGTTACTACAGCCAAGAAGAAGGACGCATTGTTGCAGCTAGGGTTTCCAAGAAAGTTTGACCAGAGTTGACTTTGGTCAACGCATGGTCCAAAGAGGCTGAAATTTGTTGGAGACTTCGATTTTGGGAGGCTGTAGACATTGGCACAAGAACCGAGGTCAAAAGGTTGACCGAAGTTGGAGCTGCGTTGACTTTGATGTTGCTGCCCTGCGTTGACTTTTCTAGACAGCGTTGACTTTTCCTGGAGTTGACTTGAGTTGACTGGGTGATTGATTTGAGGATTGTTGTGACACATTCTGGGTTGGCTGATCAAGGAGACTTTGTTGGTTGAAGCATCCTGTTGACCGCCGTAACACACCTTCACATTCTCCTGTTTCTGGTTTGTCTTCTATAGATCCACTGGTATGTTCTATCAGCATTTTACTTAACTGTTTGGGTGATTGCTGTAATAAAAGTAAAGTTGCATCAAGCATAGAACATCTACAAAATTTTACATGGTATCGGAGCTGAGGTGAAGACAAGTCCTAACTTTAGCAATCACCATCTAAGAAAAATGGGTTCCACAAGTTATGGCTTCAAGGAGAATGACAAGCTGACTGGAAGGGATGACTTCCATGCCTGGAAGATGATATTAGATCTCAAACTGGAAGACCATGATCTCATGGACCATGTACTAGGTAAGATACAAGAACCTCCATCCAATGCTTCTGCTACTGCTAAAACCAAGTATAATAAGGGGGAGATCAAAGCAAAGCTGATGATCAGGGAATCCATTCATAAAAGCCTGGTGGCCTACATCTCTGAGTTGGGTACATCCAAAGAGATGTATGATAAATTGATCCTAATGTTCAAGGTAAACAATGTAAACCAAGTGTTATTCTTCAAGAATCAATTGAAGAATCTGAAGAAAGGCAGGGATGAGTCTGTCCAAACATTCTTTCTGAAATTGACCGAGATTAGGAACAATCTGCTGGCTATTGGGGAGACAATAGCCGATCATGAGATGGTACTCACCGCACTTGGAGGACTCCCATATGAATGGCAAGTATTCAACACTACCATTCTCAATAATAGTACAATTCCTAACTTTGACGAGCTATTGTCCAGATGCATGCAAGAAGAGACAAGAATGAAGGAATATGAAAATGACAGAAATGCTGCCTATGCTGCTCATTCTAGAAAGAAGAACTCTGGTGGTCTTAAGAACAAAGGAAGAGCTAGGGCCCAAGGAAAGAAGGGCAAGTGTTTCACTTGTCATAGGCCTGGTCACTATGCTAGAGAATGTCCTTTCAAGAAGGATTCTCCCGATAGTGATGACAACAACAACAACCGGAGGAATGGAAATCAAAGAAACAACAGGTCCAAAGGAAAGAGGAAGGCTCCCTCCGATGGAAACAATCAACCTTTCAAAAGGTCTAGAAACTCTAGGTATGAGGAGTCAAATGTTGTTGATAAAAGAAATGAATACATTCTTGTATCTGCCCTCTCTGCTGCATCCCCACCCGACACTATGGATGTCTGGTTGATAGATAGTGGTGCCTCAAGACACATCACTGGGTTCAAGGAAACACTCTCTGACATGGTTGAGAAGGATACTAATCTGGAAATTATCCTTGGAGATAATGCCACATATCCCGTGAGAGGGAGAGGGATTGTGACCCTCCACTTGTCTCAAGGACAAGTGCTACATTTGCAGGATGTACTCTATGTACCAAAATTCAAGAAGAACCTTGTGTCTATATCAACGATTGAAGACAAAGGCTTCAATGTGGCATTTATTGATGGAAAGGTGCGCATGTGGAAGAAGAATCTCAAGGAAGCTATCGTGATTGGTTTTAGAGTTGGAACACTCTACCAAGTTGAAGGAAGTCCACTAGGAGCTATGACATGTGATACTATGCGACAAACTGAACTATGGCATCGAAGGTTTGGACACCTTCATTACAAGGCCCTTCCCGAAGCAAGGAAGGTGGTGACAGGGATGCCCGACTTTGGAAATAATCATGAAGGTGTATGTAAGGGTTGTGTCGAAGGAAAGCATACAAGGGGACCTTTCCCCTCAAGTGTCACAAAGACATCTGATATTTTGCAACTGGTCCATTCTGATCTATCTGGTATGTTGCCCGTGACATCCCTGGGAGGATGTTCTTACTACATGACATTCACTGATGACTTCTCTCGCAAAACCTGGATATACTTCTGGAAGAAGAAGGATGAGGCTTTCATGTGGTTCCGTACCTTCAAAGCCTTGGTGGAAAATATGACCGGAAAGAAGATCAAGATTTTGAGGACCGACAATGGCACCGAATATGAGTCAAATGAGTTCAAATACTTTTGCAGAGAAGCTGGCATTAAGAGGGAGACTACTACTGCATATACTCCTGAGCAGAATGGTGTTGCTGAACGCAAGAATAGGAATATTGTAGAAGCTGCCCGTGCCATGCTATGTGACCAGGGTCTACCGAAGTTTCTGTGGGGAGAAGCTGCAAATACTGCTGTGTATATTCAAAACCGATGCCCTCATTCCGCTCTAGACTCCAAAACTCCCGAAGAGGTTTTCACTGGTAAGAAACCTGATGTCTCACATTTTAGAATTTTTGGATGTCCTGTTTATTTTCATGTGCCAAAAGAAAAGAGAAGTAAGTTGGATGCTTCTGGGAAGAAAGGAATGTTTGTGGGCTACAGCGAAACCTCTAAGGCCTATAGAGTCTATGTACCCGGTCAAAGGGAAGTAGAGATATGCCATGATGTCACTTTTGACAAAGATGCTTCCCTGAAGAAAGTAGTAGATCTTCCAAGATCTGAGGAAAATCATGAAGAAAGGCCCGAAAATCAAGAAGAACCGCAAGATGAGACAATGCCTGATGTTGAAGGACCAATGGACCCTATCGATCCATCTCCTTCACTGAGAAAGAGACCATCATGGCTCAGGGACACCCTCGAAGATGCTGAGGGACATGCTGCCCCAAGGGGGACATTTCGAGAAAGCAAGAAGCCGTGTAGATACCAAGGGTACCTAGCTGCCATGAGTACTTTTGTACAATCTGAACCTGGATCTTTTGAGGAAGCCAATAAGCATCAAGTTTGGAAGGATGCTATGCACGAAGAATATGAGTCCATAATGAAGAATGATGTCTGGGATGTAGTTCCAAGACCGAAGGACAAATCAGTTGTCACCGCGAAATGGCTCTACAAGATCAAACATGGATCTGATGGAAGTGTTGAAAAGTTCAAGGCAAGATTTGTTGCCCGTGGCTTCTCTCAAAAGGAAGGAGTAGATTATGATGACATATTTGCACCCGTGGCACGATATACCACCATTCGATCAATCATAGCCCTTGCTGCTATGCAAGGATGGAGTCTTCATCAGATGGATGTCAAGACCGCCTTTCTGCATGGTACAATAAAAGAAGAGGTGTATGTAGAACAACCTCTGGGATTTGAAGTTCAGGATCGAGACACTCATGTCTGCAGGCTGAAGAAAGCCCTCTATGGGTTAAAGCAAGCACCCAGAGCTTGGTACGAGAGGATGGATAGTTACTTGATGAAGCTGGGCTTCACTCGAAGCAATGCTGATCCAAACCTTTACTTCAAGGTTTTGGAAGGGAAGCCTCTCATTCTAGTGCTGTATGTGGATGACCTCTTCCTGACAGGTGATGACCCTCTCATTCATCAATGTAAGAGGGAGCTTGCTGCTGAGTTCGAGATGAAAGACCTAGGACTGATGCACTATTTCCTAGGCCTGGAGGTCTGGCAGAGATCTGGAGAGATTTTCCTTTCTCAAGGAAAATATATTGTGAAGCTTCTGGAAAGATTTGGGATGGTGGACTGTAAGTTCGTGTCGACACCGATGGAACTCAACTTTAAGAAGTTGAGTGGCAGCGCTGCTGGGCCTATCTTGGCCAATCCTACTGAGTATCGTCAACTCATAGGAGCTTTGATGTTCTTAGTGAACATCCGACCGGATATATGTTTTGCAGTGAACACTTTGAGTCAACAGATGGTTGAGCCTCATCACTTTCACTGGGTTGGTGCCAAGAATCTTCTGAGATATCTTCAGGGCACGATAAACCATGGGCTGAGATACACTGCCGGGAGTGTGATACTCCGTGGATATACTGATGCCGATTGGGCTGGCAGTGTGGTGGATCGTAAGAGCACATCGGGATGCTGCTTCAATCTTGGTTCTGCTTCGATTTCATGGATGAGCAGGAAGCAGAAGTCGGTGGCTTTGAGCACCGCGGAGGCCGAATACATTGCTGCTAGTATGGCCTGTTGTGAAGCAGTTTGGTTGCGGAAGCTCTTGAGTGAGCTGTTTGGACATGTGCTAGATACCACTGTGATACTCTGTGATAATCAGAGTGGGATTCGTATGACTGAGAATCCTGTGTTCCACGACCGATCCGAGCATATTGATATCAGGTACCACTTTATCCGGGATATGGTACAGCGAGGCGCCGTAAGGCTCGATCATATAGGAACTGATGAGCAGGTCGCGGATATTCTCACTAAGCCCCTGGGGAAGGTCAAGTTCCTAACCTTCCGTGGGAGTCTTGGTGTCGTGGAAAGACCCTATGATGTGGGTCCTGTTGGACGATGAGCTCTGGGAGCTCTGGGGGGCTTTGGGGATAGCTTCTCGGAGCTATAAGCACTCACGGGGCTAGGCTATCCGAACTTGTGGTGCTTTCCGCCCACCGTTGTGATTATTGAGTTGGTTCACCTCTCATTATCTGTGCCCCGTATGCATCCTACCCATTGAGTTCAGGGCTCATGGGAAGTACCTCTCATTTGGCCAATGAGATGGGAAAAGCTAGAGACTAGTAGCAAAGATTGATGGACGCATCAGAGATTGCCGTACTCTATCTAGGATGGCACGGTCCAACCACTTGATCTGGGATCAAGTCTAGTGAGGTCTCGGACCTCCGCCTGACTTCGGGTCAGATGAACCAACTTCGGGTTGGTTGGAGACTCTTTGTGAGTCTGATAGAGGTTTCGGACCTCTAGGCTGAATTTGTCAACCGGGGGATGATGTCTTTGTGACTAACCCACTTCTGTTCTGAAATAAAGAGGCCAGCAAAGCAAGTTACGGCGGGATGACGCACGATGTTTGATTGCACTAGTGGATGGAGTTCTCCCTAGTTGAGAGGGAGTGTTAAAATTGGACAACTAGGTCCAAACTCCATGTTGTGATGCTCATATGAAGATACCGATATTTTTATTGGATTCCTCTTTCAGAGAGGTGTAAGATCCATATAAAATTTATCTTAATCCGATGAGCAGAACATTTATTTTGAATTTAATATTTATAATAAATTATATGTGCAGGTCGGCCTTAAGGTTTTACACCCCCAGCAGATGTGTCACACACCTCAATGATGTATATAAATACAGTCAACTTTGGAGAGCATTTCACACTCACTCATCACATCATCTTCTTCTCTTCTAATCTAGTACGAGCTCCTTGGAGGACATTTTCGGCTCACACGTGGGAAGAAGGACGAGTTACTACAGCCAAGAAGAAGGACGCATTGCTGTAGCTAGGGTTTCCAAGAAAGTTTGACCAGCGTTGACTTTGGTCAACGCATGGTCCAAAGAGGCTGAAATTTGTTGGAGACTTCGATTTTGAGAGGCCGTACACATTGGCACAATAACCGAGGTCAAAAGGTTGACCGAAGTTGGAGCTGCGTTGACTTTGATGTTGCTGCCCTGCGTTGACTTTTCTGGACAACGTTGACTTTTCTGGAGTTGACTTGAGTTGACTGGGTGACTGATTTGAGGATTGTTGTGACACATTTTGGGTTGGCTGATCAAGGAGACTTTGCTGGTTGAAGCATCCTGTTGACCGCCGTAACGCACCATCACATTCTTCTGTTTCTGGTTTGTCTTCTATAGATCCACTGATATGTTCTATCAGCATTTTACTTAACTGTTTGGGTGATTGTT